>QLIY01002545.1:0-17679 GCA_003260075.1 Phallusia mammillata | reverse complement strand
AATAAAGCAAACAATAAATGCCATTTTTTCGGAATGAAAGTTTGCCATAAATTACGTAGGCGATTAAGTTGCCAATATGAGTTGTTACAAAAAATACCACGCGGGCCACTCAGAACTTTCCTGCGGGCCACGGGTTGGACACCCCTGTGTTAGACTGAGACAGCATACCAACACGTTGTTGCATTGCAGCAAACTGCTACCTTCTACAGTTTGCAACATATTCTACACAAATTCAGAACAAAAAATGCACACAACTGATCAAAAACACTATGTATACTCAAGCTTTGTGTAAACTAACTATATTCCCCACTTAAAAAAATATTTCTTTATATGGATCAAATGACCATGTGCATAACACGCACTGCTTACACTGCCCCTAGATTTAGCCCCGTGTCGGTGTGCACGTATAAATGACGCAATCCGCATCATCTGATGTTGACCAAAGCCTCAAAAGTGAAACGGGACTCACGGCACTGANACAATGCGCATTGTGACGCAATAAAAGTAACTTGAACAGTTGTGTATTACAATCAAACTTCGATACTATGCCACCTTGCTATTATGGTTATGCCACCCTCGCTACTGTACCATTTTTGATCGTCACCAACTAAATTCAATAGAAAATATATTTACTATGCCACCCCTTACCCTTGATACTATGACACATGAGAGCATGGGCGCCGCCACGTAGGGGCAAGAGGGGGCACTTGCCCCCCCTTGGAATTTCAGTGTACCTCAATTTAACATATTTAGCAGCAAACCTAATTAAAGTGGCAGCGCGGGGATTTGTGACATCGTTCAATGCTTTAACTTTTAGGCAACTCAATTGTGAAGTACACGATTTATGGCTTCATATGTAACAAATTCTTGATGCGGTAAAGTATCAGCCAAAATTTGCCCCCTCTTGCAAAATTTTCTGCCGGCGCCCATGCATGAGAGTACAGTATTACTAGTATAATATTAACGGTCTGGTTATGGATTGAAAAATTGGGCCTTCTGACAACTTTCGGTTTGAGCTCATGATAAAACAGAGAAAACACGAAAAACAAATCGTTGAATAAATAAACGTGGTCATGTTAATAGGTTTCACGGCTTTGTAGCGAGTTATGTAAACGCCGTTCTATGATGCTTGTGTCACGGTAAAACTAACAGATCTTGTTTGTTCTAGGCACGATCTATCCGTATTATGGAACAAATTCTACTGTATACTGTAATAAATTATAATCGTACACAACGTGGCATTACAGTACATTGTCACGTCACAAGGCTATGTTCAAAAACAACCCTCGCTACTATGCCACTTTCTCTCGGTCCCAAAGGGTGGCATAGTATCGAAGTTTGACTGTACTACTTTATTAACAAAGAAATAAAAACAATAAATGCCAATTTTTCGGGATCAAAGTTCGCCATAAATTACGTAGGCGATTAAGTTGCAATATGAGTCATTCCAAAAAAATACCACGCGGGCCATTTAAAACCTTCAGGCGGGTCACGGGTTGGACACCTCTGGACTAGGGTATGTAAAGACTATGTTATAACCACTAGCAACGTCACCCTAATGTTGCGTTGAAAAGCCGGAACAAGAACTTTAAATTGATATGTCAAGAAAGCGTTATTGCTCTTTTTTACAACAAATCCCAAACTTGAAAGAAAACCCACTGTGCCTGGACGCACATGTTTGGTCATCGAGTTTCGAAATACATTTGAGACTTGTTTTTAATCGCTATTTGCCAGAACAAACCCTTATGACATGGGTGTCCAATGTGCGGCCCGGGGGACAAATGCGGCCCCGGCGGCATTTTACGTGGCCCGCGTCTGTTTTTTTTAATTGTGTTGCGTATGGCCTGCCATAGTTTGGATTAAGTTTTTGGGTTTCGGCAACTTGCGACTTCACGCAATAGCTTTCCATTAAACTTTATTTATCGGTAAAAAGGAAGCGTACATGATGTTGACGCATTAAAATCCCAGTGTTTTTAAATCCCGTATATTTGTGTTCTAACTCTGAAAAAACGTTGATCCATGCGCGTCTTCACCTGGTAAAAAAATTGGCTTTCATAAAAAAAGTTTGGACACCCCTACCTTGAATGAAAGTCAGTGTTACGAAACTAAGTTTTGGTGGCCTATTTAAAGAAACTTATAGTCTTCTCCACCAAAGAAGGCTCATTTATTCAGTCGGAAGTAATACAAGAAGGCAATAGCCCTCAAGAGAAAGACGACATACTAAATGGTTGTTATCAAATAAAGGTTTTTAAAAATAATAAAATCATTTTTTTCCTTTCAAATCAAGTAATTTAGAATACGTGATACATAAGGCGCAGAGTCATATTATTAAATAAGGATTGTTGAAATTACTAAACAAATTCTGTAAGCTCTAATAGTCATTAAATCTAGGCTACGTTTTTTCTGTTTTAAATAATAAATTAGTTCAGATAGAGACATGCTTCAGTTATTCTCTATAACTTGACAAAACCGCATGTATTTCCATGTGTATTTTTTTCTCTTTATTTCAGCTTTTTGGATACTTGCTGAAATGGATTGTGATCTATAACATTTTAATCACTTGCTTGAATAACTTTAATTATTCCTGGGTGTAACTAACACCGGAATGAACAGTAAATTGTCATGATTTTTTGTCCAACATTTTTGGGGGCATGGTGAACATTAATATAAGTCTGAAAACATATGTTGCAGTGTCTCTGTGTAACCGCAATTTCATAAAAATGTCACCAATGTGTTCAAGTAAATTGATTCAAATAATTAAAAATTTCAAATAATCAAATAATTATATGTTTGATAACAGCCCTACTTCAAACAGGGAAATGCGTATCACTTTCAATAAAACGCAAAAAATAAATTCGTTCAAACAAACCTTTTACTAAAAAACAAATCAAGTAGCCTATAGATTAGGGTTTGAAAAATACTTATCGGGCCCAAAGGATAAACCATTTTGCACCAAAGGCCTAATTGTTTCTTCTAATAAAAAAACGCAAATTGAAAAAATGCTTATTGCTATACGATACCAGGAGAGTACAGCACAAAGTCAAACAATTTTGATCAATATATGATCCCAAAAAGTTTAAAATAAGTCAGCCCTGCAGCAGACTTGTGACAATTGTGATGCATTTAGTTATTTTCCACCCACAAATGATACAATTGAAACACACAACACTAGTCTTGTCAAACATCACACTGATAGTTTGCCGTGATTGTTTAAAGATTTTGACAATAAGCAAAATATTGCATCAAATGAGGGTCTGTCAATCGGTTCACTCCAACATAATCTCATTAAGTTGTAAACCCATAAAGGAGCTCTTTCAGGCTTAGGAAGTGTGATGCCCTGTAAAAAACAACATTTGAAAAAAAATGTTCATTGTAAGTTAAGAGTAAACTAATTTAATCTAAGGTTATAATTTTTTTAAACAGAAGTATTAGTACTGCTTGTCTAGAGTGGACAAAACGTTAATGTTTTGAAAATTATACTAGTTGATGTGATTTTTTTGCACAGTTGAAACCTACAATCCAAAAAGTCATTGTCAAATTTGACCATTGTTAACTGCGCAACTAGTAGACAACCAGAGGTCTCTTGGCCCCCCCCCCACAATCCAAAAAGTCATTGTCAAATTTGACCATTGTTAACTGCGCAACCAGTAGACAACCAGAGGTCTCAACAACATATGCCACATCCATATAACAAATTCAACAATAATAGAAAAGTTTTTCATTAAAATTTATTAAAAATTGTATGCCGCACATGGACAAAAATAAATAAAAGTAAAACAGAGTAAAGTTATTCCTTCTCGCTAGGGTACCCACAATCATAAATACCTCTATAATATTTTTGATTACATCTTCATTTTGCAAACCTCTGTATGGCTGCTCAGAACACATAAACACTTCCCACATAGTCACTGCAAATGACCAAACATCTGATTTAGTTGTATACTGACCATATAACAAACATTCTGGAGCCATCCATCTAAAAAATCCCCCCCCCCCCCCCCCCCCCCCCCCCCCCCCCCCCCCCCCCCCCCCCCCCCCCCCCCCCCCCCCCCCCCCCCCCCCCCCCCCCCCCCCCCCCTTTTTTTTAAATTTCTAAAAAAAAGCAGAAGCAATTTCGAAGAAAAACAGCAGCTATAAGGATACCTGACAGGCATAGACTCTTCTCCACTACTTCTGTAATAATCACTGTCATGCAACTTACGGGAGAGGCCGAAGTCACCAACTTTTACCATACCTTCTGATGAAGAAATAAGACAGTTGCGAGTTGCCAAATCTCTACAACATTTATACTTTAATAAAAGATACAGCAAATAGTCTGTTAAATGAACACCCACCTTAATATTTACATTATTATTTTGATTTGATTTTACTGTATTTTAAGTCAATCAATCATAAACATATTGGAATTGAAAATCATAAATATAGGACCTACCTATGAATAAACCCTTGTTTGGCAAGGTAACACATAGCTGAAGCAACATCAAAGCAGATTTTTAATTGAACCAACAATAAGCCTTTTTCATCGCTGTTTAAATCACTTTGTAAATGTGCCACAATCCTTTAAAAAGGTTAGAATCAAAAAGACAAAAACATTGGGTGATTATTTTCTAGTTGCCATACTTGCATACAATTACATTATCACGTATTGATGTAAGGTCAAGCTTTCCAAGGAATGCATGTACATCACAACCATCCACATATTCAAACAGCAAAAAGGGTGGAATAGGATAAAGTTGTTTGTTCCCTAAAGAAAAAAAAATTAACATTGCAGAATCGTAATAATTAACAGCCAATAATAATATTGTAACCTTCAGGCCTCTTGTACTGGAAGCATACACCTAGCAATGAAACAATGTTTGGATGACTGAATGAATAAAGAATTTTAGCTTCGTTGTGCAATATTTTGAGGTTCATGTCATCAACACAATGAAGTGTTTTTACAGCAACAACCTTGTTTTCTTTCTTGCTTAAATGAGGTGCTCTAAACACAAAAACAATTATGTATTAATGTTCTTGTCCAGTAGTAAGGATATTACCGTATATACTCGCGGATAGGTCGCAACTTTTTTCCTTATAAAATATATAGGTGTGACCTATCCGCTCGACATAAGTGCAAATCGCCACCAAGTCGGAACAAAATTGAAAGTTTTCGGCTATTGCAAGTACCGTATTTTCCGGTCGGCTTATTGGGCGGATCTAACGTATTTATTCGAGTATAACGCGTACAATTTTATACTAATTTTCAATAAAAAACAAGAAGGGTGGCTTAGCACATATTGCCCTTGCACATACACTATGATCTATTTCAAAACATAAATATATTTCCTATGCTTATTTTGTATTGGGTCCCATATTAGCCATCGTCTTTTATAACCTTGGTTGTTTCTGCAGGCAGAAACCTATGAGTCCCCACACATGCAAAGTTGAAAATAATGCATTTCAATAGATAACAATGAGTAAGTTTGGTATTGTGAAGACAAACACAGTGATTGGTACTGTGCATATCTAAATATGCTATATGGAGTAAAAACTATTTAAATTAAAAAACTCATTTTAGGGGGCTAGTAGGATAACTAATTGAGGTTCAACACACACAAACTTAAAAGTAGGAAACCACAATGACTCAATCAATAGTACTGCAAAATTTCAGTCCAATCTGCCAACGTTTAAAATTTCAACCACTAGAGGTGTTTTGAGCAACAACCGTTAATGTTTCTGACGTCAAAGGGCTGTTAACAACCCCCGAACTGCAATGGCGCAATAACGATAATTGGCATACTTTACAAGCTATCCAAATTTTAGCCAATTCTGACATTGTTTACAAACTCACCCCTTTTAGGGGGCTAGCGGGGTAAATACTAGGGTTATCCGGACAAACAAAGTGGGATGCACATCTACATAACTATATCTACCATCTGTATAAGTTTCAGCCACATCCATCAAGCATTTGATGGCAAAACGAGTCAGACAAACTTCGGGGGAAAAAAACATTTTAGGGGGCTAGCGGGGTAAATACTGGGGTTATCAACAAAAACAAAGTGGGATGCACATCTACATAACTACATCTACCATCTGTGTAAATTTCATCCAAATCCATCAAGGATTTGATGGAAAAACGAGTCGGACAAACTTTGGGGAGAAGAAAAAAACAGGGAAGGGGACCCATAATTAAGGGTGCGCGTTATAGACGCGAATTGTAGTGGGAATGTGCTATCGAATACGGGTGCATGCGCTCGTGCACGCACATACCAATGCGAGATAGTTTCATGAGCGCACACGCACATGTGTCAGCTCAGCATGCATTGGATTTTCCTGCTTTGTTGAGAAAACATAGTTTTGCGGTTTCAATGCAATGCAATGCTAAAAAACAACCAATTGCACCAGTTATTAATGCAAAAAAGCTAGGGAAAGGGCCTTTTAAATCCCTAGATTTTCAGTGCAACTTATGTGCAAGTCAACTCTAAATTACACTTTTTTAACACAAAACTAATAGTGCGACCTATACGGTGGCGCGACCTTTCGGCGAGTATATACGGTAAGTAAAAAAATGCCTGTATAAAACCTTTGTATAATCTAAGTTTACAACACAGCATTACATCTTTAAAAAGATATTTAACACATCAAACAACATTTCAATGTGACTTACATTGCTTTAAATACTGCCCCAAATTTTCCTTTTCCAACTTCAGTCACAAATTGCAACCTGTGCCAAGGATATTCCAGGGAACTTACTTCTTCATAACTGGAAGTTACTTTTGGTTTATTATTTGATTTATTAAATTTGTCATTTACCACATGCATTTCGTTTTCATGATTTATACTTAGATTGGAGGGTTTGTTTCTGCAAAAATATGCATTATTATTTTATGATGTATGTTTACGACAGAATAAAGAAAAAAATACAATAAAATAAGACCTGTTGGATTTCTGGCAATGAAACAATATTAACAAAAATAAGGACGCAACAATAACTGCCCCAAGAATATTCAGCAAAACCATTAGGAGTCCAAGTGGCTTTGTTTGTTCAACAGTAATGATCACGCTGGTACTACCTAAAGATTATAATTTTGTACAAACACTTATACATATATTGAGGTAGCTGTGGGTGGAGATTACCTGGTAATGTGTGTGCAGCAGTAGACTCTGTCGGAGTTCTAAATGATAAATTGATTTTTTTATGTTTTTCATTAAACTTAGCTCAAAGCAAAATAGAACATTTTACTAGATTAAGTCTTTTTAGCTCAAAAGTCAACAGCATTCATACTTAAAATTTGCATTGGGTATTTGTTGATACTTGAATGATATACAATACAAACAACAAAACAAGAAGGCACTATAGACGAATTTTTGCCATTGCATGACCAATTTGCCAAGCTTTGTATGTGATTAATAAATAGGAGAAAGAGTAAAAAGGCAAGAAAAAACCCATCTCGATTCTTGTTTAGAACATTACACCACACTGTGTTTTTCAATTAACCTATAAATAAGGGGGGGGGGTGCCTGTATAAAACCTTTGTATAATCTAAGTTTACAACACAGCATTACATCTTTAAAAAGATATTTAACACATCAAACAACATTTCAATGTGACTTACATTGCTTTAAATACTGCCCCAAATTTTCCTTTTCCAACTTCAGTCACAAATTGCAACCTGTGCCAAGGATATTCCAGGGAACTTACTTCTTCATAACTGGAAGTTACTTTTGGTTTATTATTTGATTTATTAAATTTGTCATTTACCGCATGCATTTCGTTTTCATGATTTATACTTAGATTGGAGGGTTTGTTTCTGCAAAAATATGCATTATTATTTTATGATGTATGTTTACGACAGAATAAAGAAAAAAATACAATAAAATAAGACCTGTTGGATTTCTGGCAATGAAACAATATTAACAAAAATAAGGACGCAACAATAACTGCCCCAAGAATATTCAGCAAAACCATTAGGAGTCCAAGTGGCTTTGTTTGTTCAACAGTAATGATCACGCTGGTACTACCTAAAGATTATAATTTTGTACAAACACTTATACATATATTGAGGTAGCTGTGGGTGGAGATTACCTGGTAATGTGCGTGCAGCAGTAGACTCTGTCGGAGTTCTAAATGATAAATTGTTTTTTTTTATGTTTTTCACTAAACTTAGCTCAAAGCAAAATAGAACATTTTACTAGATTAAGTCTTTTTAGCTCAAAAGTCNGGGCCTGTGGGTGAACCGCTGGGTAATTTGGGGTCAAACTTCAGGTGGACCAAGTTTGGATTAATATCTAACATATGTCCAAATTTGAATAAATTTGAAGCACTCTTTCTTGACCAAATGCGTCTCACAAACCAGCGTTAGACAGAAAAAAGAAAAAAAGAAAAAAAGAAAAAAGAAAAAAGAAAAAAAGAAAAAAAAAATACGGACAAAAACAATATGTGTCCCCTTCAGGGAAGGGGACCCATAATAACCTATGTTTTAGGATTTTGAATTCTAATGCAATTTAATGTACAGACTGAAAACTTGTCAAACTGTTATTATGTGTGACTGTTGTCTCCATCTGTCGTTCTGGGTCTCTGGTGACTCGTGATTTATAATATACTAAACACAGTTTATATGCAATTTAATATATTATTTATCAGTACAAAGTTTACATAAAAAGTCGGACTCTTATTCAACAATATACATAAAGCTAAATGATCTAATTCAAGTAAAACACATGCCAGACCTTGTATCTGTTGTCAGAAGTCGGACCAAGAATGAGAACATAAACAGAAGAAAAAGAAGTGTTAAGATTCGAAACACAAACCACAATGGATACAAAGCAGAGTAAAAATAAAGAACACAAAAAAAACAAGAAGGAAAATTTAGTCATTTTAAAAAAAGCTGAGTCATCTTTTTCTAAACAACTGTTTGATATCGTAATACAAATGAATATTGTTTTGCCATATGCATACATAGAACAAAACTTACATGTTGATATGAAGTTCATAACATGAACTGTCACAGAATTCGACAAAGTTTGACCGACAACATTCCACGCACCACATTGATAACTACCAGCATGCTGGAAAGTAGCGTTATGAGTCAGTAACATCCCTCCCTTCATTTGTTTGGTGTCTTTGCAAACAAGCTGACTCTATTTCCAAAAACAAAAATTTTAAAATGCAAATAAATGCCTAATTATGATTTTTATACTAGGAGGGTAGGTAGGTTGCAAGAATAACATATAAAAATCTCTATGGTGTGTTGTATATGGTGCAATAGATATTAACAAGAATTTGCAGTAAGATATACACAGACTGTTTCAAGTGTGCTGTAGGTTACAGCTGTGATATGTATATTTATCTGCTTAGGCTAGTATACCTTAGTTAAATACCCTTACTGTAGCATAAAAGTATACTTAATGGCTTCTATGACTGTGCATTTCACTGAAACTGCAAATTACAGAACTAACCCATCCAACAACAATCTACAGCTTGCTACAACTTAAAGTGATATTTTTTTGTATCACTTTTTTCAAATTGGTAAAAAATGCCTTAAGTGCATAGATAACTCAAGGGAATAAACAGGGTAATAGGTAATAGGATGTCCACTATGGAACAAGGATTAATACAGTCCATGTAAAATATAGGATCGCTTGGTGCATCTTTATATTGCTTGGTGCATCTTTATAGTGCTTGGTGCACCTGTATAATGCTAGGTGCACCTTTACCTAGAGATATAAACATCCGCCAAGTGGCATAAAGGTGCACCAAGCAATATAAGGGTGCACCAATCAATGTTAAGGTGCTCCAAGCGATATTAAGGTGCACCTAGCGATTTTAAGGTGCGCCAAGCGAAGATAATAATGAAATAAGCGATCCTGTATATTTTACATGCACCCGAATTAATATATTTCATTAGCAACACAGAAACAACTGTTTTTTTGTGAAATTTTTTTTTTGTGATAATATATTATTACAACAAAATGTATATATACCTCTTTTGTCAGACAATCAATCGCAGATTTGTTGTGATACCATCTGAAGCTAGGCATAGGTCTTCCAGTTACAAAACAAGACAAAACAAATGTAGATCCAAGTGTTGTAGTCACTGCAGATGGAGTTATTTTTGATGTGGGAGCTAA
Organism: Phallusia mammillata; assembly: GCA_003260075.1. Taxonomy (NCBI): domain Eukaryota; kingdom Metazoa; phylum Chordata; class Ascidiacea; order Phlebobranchia; family Ascidiidae; genus Phallusia; species Phallusia mammillata. Next base: position 7,569 of record QLIY01002545.1, on the reverse strand, counting down.
AGTAAGGAAAACAACTTTTAAGAATATGTATATATATACACACACACTCACACACACACACATATATATATATAAAGTGCATTGTTTCATCATCTTCTAGTGTTGTGGGGGGGGGGGGGACACACACACATATATATATATATATATAAAGTGCATTGTTTCATCATCTTCTAGTGTTGTGGGAAAAATAGTTATGCTAGGTCTCTGGATCGTCTTGTGAATACTTGAAAATTAAAATCTTTTAAACATACTGAAACATAAGGTCAAATAAACGTGCAAAGGCATTTTTGTATCAGTCCAATGATGCAGTAATAAAAGTAACAACACAATATTTGAAAGAAAACAAAGACAATACCATTCATAACAAACAAAGATCCACACATTTGATCCTTAACTCTGTTTCCATTGTGGGCATGACAGCAGTATACACCCTGCAAACTAGTTTCAACTGTAGGAATGCGAAGGGAGTACAATGTTTGAACAAAATCTTTTGATTGGTTTTGAATTTTATTTCCACCAAATGACCTGCAAAAGGTAAACAATTATAAAATATATTAAGTGCATATACTAACAGGTATTTTATTTTTAACCACACTGGTTGATTAAATACAACAAACCATGTAATTGTAGGTGGAGGGTTGCCATTTGCATGACAGAAAAACTCGACTGAAGTGCCAACTCTAACTTCTTGAATACCTGGACCCGAAACTATCGAAGGTGGAGACAAACCTGGCTCTAAAATTTTGATCACAAAGGTAAATACATACAAATGTGAGTTAAAATTAGAAAAACTTGAAAAGGGTTTTAATGAATTTTCATGTTTCAAAAAGGTTTCCTATACGAATGCAACACGTTTACTAATAAATAAAAACATGTAACTATCTTTAAATTAGTCAAACTTTTACCTAATTCAGCATTGCAGGCCAATAACAAAAGAAACTGCCAAATACCGAATTGCATACCGTTCTTTCTACAACTTAAAAACACTTTAAGCGCAATTTGCAGCTAGTGCCAGGGACATTTCACACTTTACGTACCAGACAACAGTAACAAACGATACACTCAAACAGGGGAATTCCCTCATTGCCCTCAAACAGACAGCTGCAGCTGTTTTAGTTGCCGACATGGCGCGACACCTACTGATCAAAAATGCCTGGGTTTGTTACGATTACAACAATCTTTTTTAGCATACATATGCTAAAAAGAAGCCGAAATTCACAAACACAAGGATAGATTCACTAAAAATCTTAGTTCTCTAGCGCGTGATTTTCGCTACCTTTCACGGCGCAATCGCACCCAAAAAGGAGTCTGACCCTAGGCTACGATTCGTTTTTCCGGACATTTCACGAAAAAGATCTCGTTTTTGTTAAACACTTTTAAAACAAGGTAAAATCTCTAATTCTTAATTCTTCGCCTTCAATAAAAATGGTACTTATTGCACATAACAGACAACATTATGATTGATGTGTATTTATCTCATCACGACGTCATCAAAACCAAAAAGCATTTTTGTGGATTTGTTTCTGAACAAAAACAATGTAGACTACATACCAGTGGTATTCTCAAAAATTAATGTAGGATTGTAGGATACAAAAAGGTACAAAAAAACCTAAAGTAGGCTACATTTTTTGTTACTAATGTTGAAAATATTTAACTTTCTACTGACACAAAAGTAATCACGTATCGTCCATGAAAGTCTATTAAAACGTAATTAAGGAGACTAATAGTTCCTTGTGTCTGCCAATTGGACTTGTGCGGAACCGCATGTCTGCGCTAAATTAGCATTAGGCAAAGTCACGAAAGATCGATGTTTTCTGTCGTCACCATTGATCTTCCCTGACACAAATGCTTCGGGCCATGCAATTGGAGTTTTCATCGCACGCCGCCAATCGATATCGACATTTCCATTTTGTTCAAGTCGGGCAACGCAGATCAATCGAAGCACAAAAGTTGGTAGACCGAAACAGTTCAGTTTGCATCATGCGAAGAAGGCTTCCAAGCTCTAAAACTTGAATCTTTTTGTGACTGTTTAAGTGAAGTGATTTTGTTCAGCTCAATTAAACAGGGCCAATTTACGTTTAGGCAAATACGCTCACCATTATCCACGAATCAGAGCCACTCGTGTGTACTTTTTCGTCGGTTTGTAATGGGCGAAAAAGCTTTTAGTTTAATTACGGGTTTTCGGTTTGAAGACTTGGAGCGTTGTGAAACGATAGTTGGCTTTGCTTCCGACCTTGTTGCGACAATCGTTCAGGGCTTGTTTTAGTTTTTCGCAGGTTCGAATGACATTGTGCAAGGACATAAATGACGTGCATAAACAGTCAACAAGTCTAATAAAGTGACTCAGCGCCTAAATAATTCATGCCATGTCGGCCTTTGGCGGTGGGAACAAGGGAGAATGCATAGTAGATAATGACGTTTGTTTCAGTAAATTTCCTTGTGTTGTTGTCGGTTCAACACTTTAACTGTTAAATACGTTAGGTTTACTGTTAGGGTGCTAAAATGTTTAGTAGAAAAGTTTGCTTGATAAGTAAGTTAAAAACATGAATGCAGTTAACTTCGCCGACAACAGATAGATTAGCGAGTTTGCAGGAGATGAATCTAGTAATAATGTTTTAAAACGTGACGTTTGTGCAGCAGTAATTTGCTCTTCGCTCATGTTGCACTCAGCAGTTATCGCTACGGGTGTTCTATTCTCAGTTGCAGTCGTTCAAACTGCGCTGAAAAGACTGTTTGACTTAATTTCATGCAACAGTGGTTTGTTAGTGACCCGTGATAGAACGAACCACGCACAGAAAATAACGATACAAAAGTCCCTACGTTGTATTTACAGCTTACTATGAATGTTGAAAGTGCTTGTCAGCGATTTACCTTTCTTAAGGTTGAGTTTAGTTCTTTTTTTCCTTTTTGAAACCAAGCGTAGATTCATGTACCTCTGACATAACCTAACACTTTTGTACTGTTTTTGTAAGGTTGTTTCTTAACAAGAACACTAGACTTCAACTGTCAAATGTTGAAAAATTAAATTAGGTGTCTGCAGTTAGTTTGCACAGACAATGCCGGAGCAAAGCAACGATTACAGGGTAGTGGTTTTCGGTTCTGGAAGTGTTGGTAAAACATCACTTGTTCTTCGGTTTGTCAAGGGAACTTTTCGCGAAACATACACACCAACTGTTGAAGATAATTACAGACAAGTAAGTACTGTAAAGCAATGTACAAACTGTTATACGCCGATTTGTTGTTTATTAAAACTGACCCAGCGTACTCGTTACTGTGAAGACCAATGAAGTTAAATGTATTTGCAAAAAAAAGTTTGCGCGTTTGGAGTTGGTACGAAGAAGTATTGTCTTTAAGGCTGAATTTAAACTTATTAGCACAGTCTTTAAGGCTGAATTTAAACTTATTAGCACAGTGATCCAACAGCAGTGTTGCCTCGTGATGCGTTTAATTAAAAGCTAGCTGTTGAACCTCAACTTAAAAATATCTTCCAAAAGTTTCCATCACTCTTGCGCATACTAAATTAAACACTAATTTTCGGCTAACGGAAAGGGTTGCTATTTCTTCCGTTGTACAAAAATCGGTTATTCTGTCACATCGCACTGACTCACTTTACCATGTTAACAACCTTACATTATGCTTTTGCCGCCACCGAGCAGTGGCAATTATTTTCTGATATTCAAGTAATAAAGTATGTATATTTTATTGTAATAAGTTTGTTTAAACTGGGTGAGATTATATTCTAGGTGGTCTAATATCCTAGGTCAAAACTCCACATTTCTGTTTATTAAAAGCCTTCGCGACCCCCATGTAAAGTGCAAACGACCCCAACGTGGTCGCGACCAACAGGTTGAAAACCGCCGGCTTAGGGCTTCACACAAGATTAACTATTATATAAATGCGACAAGGTGTATTTTAGGCGGATCTATTGTTGTGTAAGTTAGTTTTTTGGTTCTTTTGGTTAGGGGATTTGAAGCATTTTAGTTGCAATTTCCAATTTTATTTCAAAACACTAAATGAAGCTTGTACCAAAATTAAAAGGTTGAACAAAACAGATTTCCCTTGTATTATGTTTGGAAATAGGGCAGTATGTAGAAGAAGCCTGTAGAGCAGTAGTTCTCAAACATGTTTTTTTGGTGCGATGCCTCTGGAAAAGTTTTCTGGGCTTGCGACGCACCAGCAAATAAAAGTTAATGAGAAAGCTTGCGACGCACCAGCAAAAAGTTAATAAAGTTGGGTTTATTGATACAACAACAACAAATAGCCACGAAATGGTTTCTGCGACGCCCTCTGAAAATTGAAACGACGCACCAGGGCGTCGGACGCATAGTTTGAGAACTACTGCTGTAGAGGGTGCAAGCAACAAGATAATGTCAAAAATTGAACTTTTTTATTTACGTTTGTTCTGGGTTCCTAATTGCCAGCAAAGGATTTTGTTATTAGCTACTGTTTCATGATTATAAGTAGTCCCTATGCAATATGGATGCACGCACGATTAATTGGTATTGATTCTACGCGTCATAGCGCCCTTCTTAAACCCAGTATTGACTATTTGAATGAAACCGAATAATATTATTTGTCCGACCTTCGTATCGGCTAATCAAATTTGCATTGACAGTTGGTGACATTCTTGCTTTGTAAACAAATCTTGTGATATACATATACTTTTAAACAGCGTGTTACAAAAACAACCGCCACTAACATGTGTCACAGATAGCTCCGAGCTTTGAGAACAATGTTGTTTGTTTCGAGACAAATATTAAGGCCGTGCAAAAACAGACCTTGTTGGGACAGGATTACACAAATTACGTAGCGGGTTACATTTTATACATTTTAATCCCGCGCCACAATGATAAGTTCTTTTAATTAATTAAACAATCGTCGTTCGTTCCAGAACAGAAGAATAGAGGAAGAAAATTCGTCAATGTATTGTTTTGTCACAGTAACTGAACCCACGCACGCGTGCGATATTTGAACTGATTATAGCCACATGTGATTTGCGAAAGCAGGAAAAAATTTCTACAAAATAATTACAAAAAATACATTTTCCAAATTGATAAAAAGCCAACACTTTATTGCCATATATACGCAATACTTTTCAAAAAATAGTTTTTATTTTTATACTTTTATGTTATTTCTTATGTTTGTTCGACATAAACTGGTAGTAATTGTAAAAACATGTCATGTATCTATGTATGTTGATACATGACATGTTTTTCACCATATATGCAAAACGATTTTTACATATTGAACTAACTTTCATTGGATTAATCCTACTTGTTTTGACAAATGTGCCCGATCGTTCAGCAAAAAGAGAATAAAATCCCCTACTTGTATGTATTGATTGTGACGTATTTTTTTGTGACGTATAATTGCCATTTTCAATCAGACTTTTCCGTGTCACGTTTTCGGAAAAATCTATTCCGAGTCACTATATCCACTTGCATAGACAATTGTATGGCTTTGAAAATATTCATATTGTATGGTTGTTTTTACCTTACAGATGCTGAACTGTGACAATAGCATATGTACTCTACAAGTCACCGATACGGCCGGTTCTCATCATTTCCCAGCCATGCAGAGGTTGTCTATAACACGTGGTCACGCTTTTCTACTTGTTTATTCTATAACTTCCCGACAATCATTTGAGGATCTGAGGCATATTTACGAACAGGCAAGTGTTGAATTGTTTTATCTGATACCAAATTCGTTTTCAAATTTGTCATTTTAACAAGATTTTAGCTTGAACGAAATTTGAAAAGTCGAAAATGTGTCATCAAACCGGACACCATTAAAAAGTGCATTTTAACTGCGTGCAAATATGTCGTACACCGCCGATTATATACTGGAAAAACTTACGAACCCAGTTTCATTTCGTGGATTTTCACAATGGTAAAAGACACTGAAGAAAAAAATCCTTCGGGATCCCGTACAGAGTTGCAAGCGGGCCCGAAATCTGAGCCCGAACTCGAAAGTATAAGCCCGAAGCCCGGCCCGAACCCGAAACGTTTTTGAGTAGCCCGTTTAGGCCCGAAATTTTGATTGAGAGGCCTTTCCACGAAAGCCTTGCAACAAAGGATGAGAAAGAAAAAAGAGAAAGACGGGGGGGGGGGGGAAATTTTGATTGACAGGATGAGAAAGAAAAAAAAGATAGACAACAAATACAATGAACAATAGTAGACAATGGAGTAAACAATACGTTTTAGAGTAGAGTGGGCATTAGGTCAAAGCCAGAGTTACTTAGCTAAATGATTTTATTGTCTTTTTTAAATGGCGGACACGGAACGTAAAGTCAGGCCCGTTTTAAGCCGGGGGGGGGGGGGGGGGGGGGGGGGGGGGGGGGGGGGGGGGGGGGGGGGGGGGGGGGGGGGGGGGGGGGGGGGGGGGGGGGGGGGGGGGGGGTGGCCCGAAAAGCCCGGCCCGACTTGCAACTCTGAACCGGGTACAGTGTTATTCTAGTAAGCGGTTTATTCGGTAGTTCAGAAGTTAAACGATGCCGGTTTTCATTAGATTTATCTTAGATGCAAATACCATCTTTTAGAGAGTTGTGTAAGGTTCTTATATTCTCGACATGTTCTTCATTGACTGTGTTTTTAAAGATTGATTTCTGTTTGTTTATGCATCGCGCACCGTTAATTAGTGGTTTGAATTCAGACAGAGGCCCTCTAGTGGAGAAAAGTCTAAGCAGTTTCCCAATTTCAGTGTCTTCTAGGTTGGTAACGTGTATTAAGAGTGATCTATATTCTTCATAATATTCATTAATAGCAATGTTAATATTAGCCATTTTATTGTATAAATAGGTCAAGTTGACTCGGATTTTATGATGCGGCAAAAGGGCGGCAAAAGCAAAGCAAGGACTAGCGTGGACTAGCCTTGAAAGTCGGTTACGACTAATCAAACAATTAGCCGATTACGCGACAAGCGCAAAGGGCTAATTGGCAAAAGGGGAAAACCCAAGGGGCATCCCGCAGGCAATTAAGCCGGGAAAGGGTAGCCTGGGGCTTTTCCTCAGAGTGAGAAGGGCTCTCGTGCGGTGTACCCTCCGCACCACTTCAATTTGAAGTGGAGAAGGACGGTAGAACGCAAGAGGGCGAAAAAGAGCAGAAAAAAGAGCTAACGCGCAACAAAGCCTTAGAGGCAGAGACAGTTAAACAAACTACTACACACTATCTACTGCCCGGTTAAGGTTACCAGAACGAAATATTACCACGTGGGTGAGTGAGCCTTTAAGAGCAAAGTTAAACAACTATCTACTACCTACTACCGAGTTATTACCAGAGAAGAGGTTAACCAAAAAAGGGGATATCGCGGCCTATTTTATGTTTGTCAGTAAAGAGCGTTAAAGGGAAAAAAGGTACACGATAAAAAAAAACACTAGGTGGTGCCTATGCACCCAAAGTAATACGCCTGATGCGCACTAAACTGAACAAAACTGAACAAAAACAACACTAAAACTATCTGTTTTCCACCCTCCTACCGGTTAGTTTAAATAAACAAAAAAAAAACGAAAAAAAAGTTCAAAGCAACATGCAAGCTATCAAAATCTCGTGCAGCGATTCTACCGAACCAGGC
>QLIY01002543.1:3786-18242 GCA_003260075.1 Phallusia mammillata | reverse complement strand
TCTTCTATGCATTAAAGTGTTTTTATGGAAGCCAACATTATCTAAACCGTTTGTTTGTTTTGTAGTTTACTCACTGTTGGCGTTGATATGACGAACTGTCGTTGAATAATTCCACCGATGGTTATTTCAAGCTGTGTTCGGATTTTACAGTTCGACGACAATGCGATTTCAGATTCAACCTCTGGCCAATATTGTTCACACTTTGGCTGTAGAAAGAGGTTTTTCATCAACAATTGAAATCTTGGGATAACTTTCTTTTAACAAAACATCAGTTGATAATTGTAAAGTGAGGCCGTCTATTTATGGCTGAATAGAGCTTGGATAAATTGGTTTCAGTTTTGGTTGGATATGCGTCAGAAAACGAAACTCTTTTTTCGGGAGAGTTATTACCGAACTATAAACGTTTTGTGAATAAGGGAAAGTTGCGCACTTTGTGACGCACAGATGCAGCGGATAGCATGGCAAAGTGACTAATAGCTATCAAATGTAGGCAGCATAAATAGGCCGTCAAACACCGAACAGACGTATCGCCCACTGGAATGGTAGGGCTTCTTTAGAGCAATGAATAATATATTGCGAGCACCAATTCATTGCACTGAAGAAGCTCTACCTTTCTGGTGGGCGAAACGTCAGCAAAAAAAGAAGTTCTTAAATAAAACATCTAGTATTTTGTTTAGCATTACACCAGTTGAACGACAAATTTGTTAAATATTATCTTTGTGAAGAGTTTTGGCTGGTTAATTTAGNTCTCGTGTGTATGAAGTTTAGTAGATGTTATACAGTTGCTTGCAACAAATTGCAGCCAAACACGGAAGTTAAAGTTCTTTGTTGTGAAAATACTGTTGCTTTTGGCTTGTAACCTTTTGGCTTTGATCCAAACATGTAAAGCTATTTTAGGTACATGTGACCCACGTTTAAACTTTGTGTTTCAATACTTACAAGGGAAAATATTCTTGTATCGGTTTCTCACAGCATTTTCAGGCAACTGTGACACCTCCCTTGTTCTCTGGTTGTTTTTGCTTTGTTTTTCGATTTTCTGAAATGTGGTAAATCACAAACAATAGAAGTGAAAGTTCCCCACTGACTTGTGACATTTGCTTCAAAAGGTAATTAATCATGTTACGATAACTTGTACGTTGTGATTGTTTGTTAATTCAGGTTTTAACACAAAACTTGTTGCCATAGGGCAGAATTAGTATCGACAATTTTTAATTTGAACAGCCACAAAATACAAAGTGACGTCACCATTACGTCATCATTTGACGTCACATCGGGCATAAACCCACGGTGTGTGTTGTATAACCCAGAGTTGTCAAACTCGTGGGATTCGATGGGCCACATTGCAGTTTGGAAATTATGCCTAGGGCCGCATGTGATTTAATCTTTTATTTTGTATAAATCTAACAAAATACTACACTTGTTGTTAAGTGTTAAGGGCCGCATGCGGTCCGCGGGCCGCGAGTTTGATACCCCTGGTATAAACAGTATTTAGACTTTCCCTTTACGGTGTGTGTTGAGACTTTTCCTTGCCTCTTTGACTTTTTCTTCACAGTTAACACAACAAACCTCAAATTCGTTGGCAAAAAGAAATCCTGACTCAGCATTTTTCTTGAACAACTCGAACAAATTTGATTTCGACCCGGTTTCAAATGCAACGTTTTGGTAGACACCGTTCCCAACTTGAAAACGTTTGTAAAAGTTTAGGCATTGAAATTTGATACGGCAACCTACTGATTTCATAGGTACCAAATTTGAAGAGAAAAACAAAAAAAAATTCAAAAAAACAACAACAACAACTATTAAATGCTTTTTCTTTTGATTTGTGTTTTCTTATCATCTGATTAATGAAAAGGTTTTATCTCTGCGGAAAAACTTACTCTCCCATACTCCTTGGTACCTAGGCCTATGTATGCACTTTTCGTAGTAACCCATCCGCTGTTTTACCCAAGTAACTTGTATCTACCTTGCGGTGAACCTGAAGATTGATGATTGGAAACTTCCACGCGTAAAGCTTGATTCTTGCTTGGCCTGCAATACAATAGAATATGAGTTTTAGTTCAGTATTTGAACAAAGATGCTTCCTTTCCGTTAGATATCCATTGCGAGTTTCAACTTAATTTATATTAAGTTCATTGTTTAGGCAGGTTTCGCTTCGGGCGTCTGGACAAATGACTCACAACAAAAAACCACTATTAACTTCCGTGCGGAAGTTAAACTCACGATGCTCCTTTTGGTAACAATTTGTCATATAATCGATAAAAGCTACAATGTAAATTTGCATTCAGCCAAATTAATTTAGATCAAACCTGTGTCTTCGACGAATAAACATGACCAACAGCCCAACAATGACAAGCACCAGAAGCAACAGCCCGATCACCAGACCAGAAATCATTCCAACACTCGTTACAGGATTGGCCGTGTTATCTTCAGGAAAACAGCTTAGAGGGGGATTGCCCAGGGTTGTTACTGTCAGATTGGATGTGATGTTTGTGTTGATTGAACCAGTGACAACGACTGTGATCTGGAATACCAAATATAGTTAGTTTATTTTTTTCAGCCAAGTCTGGCGTCCCTTTAGTTTTTTTTTGTTTTGGAGCAAAATATGCTTACCTGAACATAATAAGATGTAGATAGATTAAGACCTTCTATTAATGTTGATTGAACTGAATACGGAACAGAGATTGTCTGATTCAAACCCTGGACTTGAATCTCAACCTGTATGCATTTTTTTGTAAATGAAACTTTAGTTGATTTACTTTATTCGGTGCATTTTTACGGATTTAACGCAAATAGTAAATGGCAAAACTTTGGTTTTGACCTGCGCTGTTGGTTTGGTGTCGTTGATGATCTGATCAAGTCCAGTCCAACTGAGCACCACGGTTGATGCGTTGCATGGAAATGTTCCAAAAGTAGCATTGACTAAAAATGTTTCCAAACGTTTCAGTAAATCTTTGCCTTAAGGTGCGAATTACTTAACTTTCCCATAACAAATCTCACAGAAACATTGCATAAAGCGTATGATACGTATTTTTATTCCGTTTAAAATGTGACCATTACTCACATTTTACTTGACAAGCGTAGTAAGCCGGTTCACCACTGCAGTGCATTTTTGACTGCTTCCATCCGATCCCATAATGCAACGCTCCCTGCTGGCAAGTTGTAACGTTGGAAACGGGAAAGTTTGCTGGAGATCCGTCGCTCCAATACCAACCATTCAAGGATGGGTTGTAACGTACTCCCACAAACACATTAACTTCTAGAAATGCAGTGAATGCTTTAAAACATGGGGGTTGATGTTTTATTTTTTAACACCATGCACTCACTTGGTGCCAGGAACGATCCATCAAATGTGGTGAAGCCTTCAAACGATTCATTGACACTTCGCAACTTGCTTCCACGCATTTCACCGATGCTTCCATAGCTAAATATCTCCTTTGGGCATTTGGCGATGTTAGTGTCGAAAAATAAGGAATATCGTAGATTCCATCCTGCGAATGTTTGTAAGTGAGAACGAAGACGTTAAATAAAAAGATTTTGTTGTCATCATTACGAAGTGAAAAACCTGACAAACCTAAACCATAAACAGTAGAAAAAGGTTTTGGCTACAATATATTATTGTGACCCAACAAACGCTACTAAGGTAAGCAGAACACCAACCGTTCCATTTTCCATTGTGGTCTAGTCCTTCACAATTTCTTCCAATCGACACATTCCACTTTTCCTGTTCAATTTTCCTGTTTTTCCAAGCCTCGCAAAAGTAAACTGACTCCATCGTGTTTTCAAGATTTCTATTTAGTAAAATTTTGGTGCAATTAATAGTAACAAGTTTGTAACTGTCTGCTTTTCACCTTTTGTACAAGTCGAAATACCACAGATTTCCGAGAGATTTTGTACTTTTCCAGAAATCCACTTCAGCCGAGTTATTTGAGTATTTGCATCTTTCGTATGTAACGGGGTCATAAAAAATATAAACCCGCTGCAAGTCTGAAACAAAATTTATTTCCTGCCAGTTGTTTTAAAACATACTACTGTTTTTTACCAACCTGTTGTGTATTTGTCTGTCATGAGTTGAATGAGAGTTTCGTTGATATGTGGGTCATTAGTCATTGCAAGATTTCCACCCAGCAAAGAACATTTCTCCTCTGCAGTGTTTGCATCCACAAGGTCGTCAGATAATATCAACACACTGTCCTTCACTGCTTGAAAAGTGTTGTTGCAACCTGGACAAAAACTCATTGTTAACTGCAAATGTTCTACCAAACTAGTTGTTCAGCTTGGAGCATTGCAGCGCTTTTGGCACAATTAATTACATAAGTTAGTTCAGATGTGTAAGGGCTGTGTGAAGACCTAAGTCCTATTTTATTACTTGAATATGGTCACTTAGGATATAAATCAACCAAACAAGCGAATAATAACAGTTTTGTAAGTAACAGTGAAACTTACATTTAGTTTGTGCGGTGATAACATGAACCATTAGGAATATAACCACAATCTTGTTGATACAAGCCACAATCATTACGTCTGGTTTATCACGATTAACAAAATATGGTCACTTTCTACTTGTCATTACTGTTCGCTTCAGATGTAAGAAACGTGTTTGTTGCCATGTTTGTTGTAAGACAAGCTGTGTATCAAATACTACAATTACAACATAAACATCGTACAGTTAAGCTGTTGGTATTTCGGCTTGTAACTCCTGACAAACTAGTGTATCAGAATCTGGCTATACTAACATACACGGCCTACATATTGTCACGAGCTGCAACGGTAAAGCTTATCAGCTTTCGGTTTAAATTGAACCCTATGGTAACTATATTATAGTTGGACTGGTCGCGATACTGCTTTGCTTCTGGACCACGATTATATCACAATTGATTTGGGCCTTATCTGTGCTAACGCTTTGTAACTGATATAAGTTCATTCCCAACAATCTAGCTAAAAATTACAACACTCTATTTGATAAATTTACCAGACATTGTGATGTTGGGCCGTTATTTTCATCGTTAAGTATGCAACACGTTTCACAAATCTATTTCTGTTTTCTCATTAGTCAAGATGTTAACCTTACATCAGGTATGACTACCCTCTGCACATCTGCAAAACCGATGGTACTGACTCATAACACATTGATGATTAGCTTCCATAGACTTTTCTGTTGGTTGTAGAAATTAACAACAATGGCTGAAAGAAAGAGCGCTGCGTGGCAAAGGCATGACTCAACGTTGCGTGCCTGTATATCCCATCCTCCATTTGTTTTTTTAATTCCTATGACCTGCAGGAGCGGATAACGCAAAGAACACACCGAGCATGCAAGAGGCGGTTAACGTAATTAATCCCGTCTACCAGGTATTTCCGCGAGGTAAGCGTAGTTAGTAAATCTGACGTAGTGTGATTTATCATGGAGCGTCGTTATTGTGAGTACACGTAAACGCTATGAAGAAATTCCTGGTCAGAAATGCATGCGATACCCGATGAATGAAACTCCCAACAAACTGGAGTGCCGTCGGATGGCTACACTAGCTAATACGGTCTATCACTTGTCACCAGCTGCACTGATGAGATCTAATTGGTCGAAACGGTGTGCACTGTCTACAGTTTGAAACAACTTCTTTTTTGCTAAATAAAGTAAATGTTAGAACAAAAATTCTTAAAAGTTACAGAAAAGGGGCTTAAACTTTCGTTGCCTTTTGAAAAAAATCTTACGTTCTTTCAATAAAACATCGGTTGCTATTTGCGCAGTGAGGCTTGCTACATGGTGAATAGAACTTAGAAAACATTGTATCAGTTTCGGTTGTAAGAACAAAGTCTGCACTTTGGACCACGTCGTAGCCTGACAAGGAAGTAAAACGCAAAAGTTGAAGTTCTTTGTGTAAAAATGCCGTTTCTGACTTTAGCTTGTGACCAAATCTTCGATCCAAATATTTCAACCTACGTTTAGGTAAGTCTAACCCCCGTTTAAACTTTGTGTTTTAGTAGTTACAAGGGAAAATATTCTTGCAGCGGTTTCTCACAGCATTTTCAGGCAACTGTGACACGTGCCTTGTTCTGGTTGTCTTTGGATTGTTTTTCGATTTTCTCAATTTAAATGTGGTAAATCACTAACACAAGAATTAAAAGTTTTTGACATTTTCATTCAATTTGATTTGATTTGAAACAGAATTTGATTGGACAACAAAATTAATTAATATACAAAACTATTTTCAATTTCCAAACTTTCGCCACATACGATATCCGTGGAAAATGTATACTCAGTTAGTTCTCGAAATGTTTGCACAACACTCAACCTGGCTGATTCATGTCCATGCAATCTGCTGCTAATTAATTTGGATAATCTGCGGTTATAACATTTGCTTATTGTATACCAATTGTATGTTATATCTATTGTAGTAAAGTGTGTGAGAGCAGTTGAATATTTGCTGACAGGTCAGGCAGCGGTTAATCATTGTTTAAAGAAAAAAAAGCTTGAAATGTGAGGTTATCATGGGACTGCTGTAAGTTCTACCTCAGACACCACTGTTTAAAGGTGACTCATTGTTTGAAAAAAAGCCCAAACTGTTGGGTTATCACGACACTGCCGTCAGATCTACCTGCAACATCATGGTGCAAACTAAACAAGCTTAGAGGGTTTTTGTCAAATTTATAAAGGGTCTAAAACTACTAAAAATTGGGAAACGTTTTTTGAAGGTGAAAACTTTTATATACAAGCATCGAAACAACTTTAACAGCATTGCAAATATTTCAAAAATAAGCAGAATATTAAACGCCGAAAGCAGGGATTTTAAAGCTGTACAACACTTGGAGCAGGAAAGCAGACAAACACAAGTTTATGGGATCTAAACCAGTTTCGATCACTTGTGTTTACTAAGAAATGTTTATAACAGTGCTCAAACCCAGTGGAATCTGTTGTGTTAAAATAAATTAAGTCCCCAACAACCGAAAGTCAACAAAATTATATAAAATATCCAAAGAATTAAGAATTGGACTCATTACGAAGGGGTGTGGTTTGCGACAAAAAATAGAAATGAAGCAAACGAATGAGAGATTGGACAGATTCACCAGGAGAATTCGGGCATCGATAAGGAAAATTTTCCTTATTAAAGTTTCAATATAGATTAGAAACGTAACTTTAATGTCAGAGACTTGTCTTCACTAGAAACACCAGTGTGTTTTATTAACTTGTAATGATGGGGGTCCGTAGCGGGGGGGAAGGCTGTCAGATGATTTTTGTTGTGAAATACCGTTTCTCGAACGGCGATGCGACGATAGTATTGGCCTCCCCTGTATTTTTTCCTGCGGACGCCCATGCTTGTAATTACAAGCAATGAATATAGTCACAAGTAACGAAAAGAAAGGGAACAAAGTAGTTAAAAGAGGGACAACTTGTTTAATTATTGTATTTCCTCGTAAGCAGGGTTTGCGTTTGTTGCGTTTACATTCATGTTTTCATAATCATTTCTGAAGTTCTCATATTCATGTTGATGGACATTTCCAGAGGTAGACGGCCCTGCAAAGTCGAAACAAGTTGTGAACTTTCTCATCTAATTGTGCACTTTTTTGCTACCTTCTGTTCTTTGTGGAGAACGCGCAGTTGCCAATGAATTAGTAGTTCGTTTACCGTGTGTTGCTCTGCAGAAAGTGAAACAAAAACATGCTTTTTTGCAGTGGTTCAAAGTGGGAAACATGCGAAAGTTGATTGATGAGCTTTGTTTTTGGCCAAACGACACAGCCAACGAAACAAAAAGGCGAAATTTGGGAGATTCAAAACCTGTATCTGATGCATGAGGTATACGAAGAAACAAATTTCTTTTAAATCTGATTTTAAATGCAAGTTGGTGAGTTTAGTTAGCGCGCAACGACAACGTGTTTGTCTTTTTATCCCTGCTGGTTTTAGTCGTAGCAAAAGCAGAACTGATTTCACAATTGGTTAAAATCTATTGATTTATCAATCAAGTACAAACCTTCGTCTTCGGCGTATAAACATAACCACCACCGCAACAATGACAAGTAGCAGCAGCACCAGCCCGATCACCAGACCAGCAATCATTCCAAAACTCGTTGCAGGATTGGCCGTGTTATCTCCAGGAAAGCAGCTTGAAGGGGGATTTCCCGGAGTTGTTACTGTCAGATTGGATATGATGTTTGTGTTGATTGAACCAGTGACAATCACTGTGACCTGGAATGAAAACGTTTTGCGGCATAATCATTGACAAGATTCATTATTCTCATTGGGTTTCATATTTATTAGTCCAAAAAATATGTTTGAAAACAATTTTTTTAACCACTTGAAAAGACAAATAAACTTTTACCTTAATATTATAAAAAGTAGACTTGTACAGTTGATTTATTTCGGTCGCTTTATCAAAGTACGGAACAGAGATTGTTTGATTCAAACCCTGGACTTCAATCTCAACCTGCATGTGGTTTGGATTTGAATAATAGTTTAGTTTGTTTAGCAAAAACACCAACGACACAAAGGCAACTAATTAGTTTATAAATAGTTGTATATTTCACTTGATGAGAAACAAACAACAAAACCTTTATTTCGACCTGTGCATTCAGATTGTTGTTGATGATAAAATGATTAATTCCATTCCAACCGATGAGCACAGGTGAAGCGTTGCATGGAAATGTTTCTGCAGTCGTGTTTACTGCAAAAATGGGGGGGGGGTTTTATTTCGACCTGTGCATTCAGATTGTTGTTGATGATAAAATGAATAATTCCAGTCCAACCGATAAGCACAGTTGAAGCGTTGCATGGAAATGTTTCTGCAGTCGTGTTTACTGCAAAAATTGTGGTGAATTTTGAAAGTTGAGATGAATTTTGAAAGTTAATTGTGGTGAGTTTTGAAAGTCAATACCACACAAACTATGTTTTTAGCTTTGCACGTTGCATTCAAACTTCTTCAAAGAAACGTTCACTAAAGTATGATTCAATCACCAGCTTAAAAATGAGATGAAACTTGAATCTAAACGATTATAACTTATGAGCCGAAACTTAAACATTTGATGAAAACCATAAATCGAGCATTATAGTGATGTACAGTGAAAACATTGTAAATTCACACATTTCACTTGGCAAGCGTAGTAAGCCGGTTCACCACTGCAGTTCATGCTTGACTGCTCCCATCCGATCCCATAATGCAACGCTCTCTGCTGGCAAGTTGGAACGTTGGAAACGGGAAAGTTTGCCGGAGATCCGTCGCTCCAATACCAACCATTCAATGAAGTGTTGTAACGAGCTCCAACGAAAACTTTGATATCTAGAAGATGTACGTGTTTGTGCAGACAAACCGTTGGGGAGTGTTTTTAAAGGTTTGAATGAAACACTTACCTGGTTCCAAGAACGATCCTCTGTATTCTGAGAAATTTCCGAAAGTTTTATTAACACTACGCAATTTGTCCGAATTCATGACATCACTTTTGTAATTGAATATTTCCGTTTGACGTTTTTGAGTTTTTGAAAACAATGAAAATCTTACTTCCCATCCTGGAAGGCATCAATGCGAACACGGTTTTGCCACTGTTTCATGTAAATTATTTCATTAACTAGCTGAGTAGCACAAACCATTCCAATTTCCACCGATTTTGAATTTACAGGTTGTTCCAATGGTTACGATCCATTTGTCTCTGCCCTGGTTTACCCAACTGGGGGCATTGCAGTAAATTTCCACCATAGTGTTATCAGATTTCCTAAAAAAATGTATATTATTTTATACAAAGGTTTGGGGGGGGGGAGTGTTGTAACGAGCTCCAACGAAAACTTTGATATCTAGAAGATGTACGTGTTTGTGCAGACAAACCGTTGGGGAGTGTTTTTAAAGGTTTGAATGAAACACTTACCTGGTTCCAAGAACGATCCTCTGTATTCTGAGAAATTTCCGAAAGTTTTATTAACACTACGCAATTTGTCCGAATTCATGACATCACTTTTGTAATTGAATATTTCCGTTTGACGTTTTTGAGTTTTTGAAAACAATGAAAATCTTACTTCCCATCCTGAAAGGCATCAATGCGAACACGGTTTTGCCACTGTTTCATGTAAATTATTTCATTAACTAGCTGAGTAGCACAAACCATTCCAATTTCCACCGATTTTGAATTTACAGGTTGTTCCAATGGTTACGATCCATTTGTCTCTGCCCTGGTTTACCCAACTGGGGGCATTGCAGTAAATTTCCACCATAGTGTTATCAGATTTCCTAAAAAAATGTATATTATTTTATACAAAGGTTTCTTTTGGCGTAGGTTAAAGCTTTAATATGATCAATGGTGTGACTAAACAAAATGTGCATACATTGGTTAACATTTAAAATTATTACCTTTTGTATAAGTCGAAATACCACAGATGTCCAAGAGTTTTTGTACTTTTCCAGGAATCCACTTCAACTGAATTCTTTGAGTATTTGCATCGTTCATACATGACAAGGTCATAAAAAATATAAACCTGCTGCAAATCTGCAACAAAGTTTGTTTTAGGCCATTAATTAACACCAGAGTTTTTTTGTCTAGTTAATTTCAATTTATTGTTTTTGAAGGGTTGTTCTAAAAATATCACTGTTTTTTCTCCAACCTGTTATGTATTTGTATGTTATGAGTTGAGTGAGAGTTGTGTTGATCTGTGGGTCATCAGTCATTGCAAGATTTCCACCCAGCAAAGAACATTTCTCCTGTGCAGTGTTTGCATCCACAAGATCGTCAGATAATATCAACACACTGTCCNAATATCTAGAAGATGTACGTGTTTGTGCAGACAAACCGTTGGGGAGTGTTTTTAAAGGTTTGAATGAAATACTTACGTGGTGCCAGGAACGATCCTCTGTATTCTGAAAAGTTTCCGAATGTTTCATTCACACTACGCAATTTGTCCGAATTCATGACATCACTTTTGTAATTCAATATTTTCGTTTGACGTTTTTGAGTTTTTGAAAACAATGAAAATCTTACTTCCCATCCTNCATTGACAGTAACCAGCAATGCTAACCGGTTCGCTGATCTCATAAAATCTATATAACCGGTGCGAACCGAGTGAATCCCGACACTGCTACAGCTCTACCAAACTGTAACTGTGCTTAATTGTTGACTTATGTAAGTCCACCTACAACAGTACAACACAGTATTTGATAAATGTTTACTAGACAGTGTGCTGTTCAAAGCAATACATAACAACAGTACACAAATCTACATTTGTTTTCCTTTCTTCAAGATGTTAACATTACCACAGTTATGACTACCCACTGCATATCTGCCTAACCGACGATGCTGACTCACGTTGTTGCTTGGCTTTGCTGCGTGTAACTCTCTCCAATGCAATTTCCTGTGTGTGGTTAAAATGAATTTACTTACGGTTCTGACACATACAAGTTTGTTGCTTTGCTTAAAACGACTGTGTAAACCCTAAACCTAAAACCTACTTTAGAGCAATTTTTTTAGGGTCGCGCCCCCCCCCCCCCCTAAAGCCTAAAGCCTAAAGCCTAAAGCCTAAAGCCTAAAGCCTAAAAATGAATTTACTTACGCCTACTTTAGAGCAATTTTTTTAGGGTCGCTCCAAAAAGTATTTGCGGACCCCCGCTGTAGTACACCTAGCGGACCAAGCGAAGTACCGGACTAAGCGCACTTAGCGCACAGCGGACCTGCAGTATTCGAAGGCACCGTAAAACACTTTGTTTTCAGCAACCTAAACCTTTTGTGTATTTGTCTGTCATGATTTGAATGAGAGTTGTGTTGATCTGTGGGTCATCAGTCATTGCAAGATTTCTACCCAGCAAAGAACATTTCTCCAGTGCAGTGTTTGCATCCACAAGATCGTCAGATAATATCAACACACTGTCCTTCACTGCTTGCATGGTTTTGTTAAAACCTGGACAAAAACCTCGTTCAAGTTTAAAGAGCTCTTCTGGCAAATGTGATTTTATTCCGACGTTTCGACGTCCTATACAGGTCGTCTTCATCAGGGTTGTTAAACTCGTTGTTAAACTGATTTCAGCAATTGTTTTGCTAAATAAGTTGTTTAATCCATTAACCCATGGGTTCTTAACATTTTTATTACATCCGATACTCTTCATCCTTCGGTCGAACACCAACAAGTTACGTCCTAGGTTTATAACTCATTTTTTGTGGGTCATAAATAGCTTTTGACCAAACGTAGTGACAACTGTTACTTTTTGTCATTTTGTTAAATTCTGACATCATAATACAAGCAACTTGTTTCATGATTGCTTTAGTTCAGGCAGGTTTCAGTTTTTTATTAAAATGAAGAAATGTATTTGTTAGCAACTGATGTACACAAACATGAAAAAGATGAAGTAATAAGTTTTTGCTGTCAACAAAATCACGTTGTTTTGCTGCTTACGAGCAACGCGCACAATGAATGCTCTTTGGTACGACAAAAAAGAAAACCATACCTTAGTGCAGTGGTTCCCACCCTATTTTTGAAGTGACGCAAATACTTCCCAAAATTCAGTTTTGTGGTTTCTCGCGACCCATGGATATGCGTTCTTACTATTTTGCATGTTATTTTGTCTCGAAATCAGGAACGCCTTTCGGAAATTAGTACGCCAGTTTGGATCACTTAATCAAACAAATACTGTTCGTTTTTTCGACAAAACATTTCCATTTAACACGAACTTCAGCAATGGCTCAACTCAAAGTATTATTATCAATATCCCCCCCCCCAATAAGTTGTTTAATCCATTAACCCATGGGTTCTTAACATTTTTATTATATCCGATACTCTTCATCCTTTGGTCGAACACCAACAAGTTACGTCCTAGGTTTTTAACTCATTTTTTTGTGGGTCATAAATAGCTTTTGACCAAACGTAGTGGCAACTGTTACTTTTTGTCATTTTGTTAAATTCTGACATATCAATACAAGCAACTTGTTTCAGGATTGCTTTAGTTCCGGCAGGTTTCAGTTTTTTATTAAAATGAAGAAATGTATTTGTTAGCAACTGATGTACACAAACATGAAAAAGATGAAGTAATAAGTTTTTGCTGTCAACAAAATCACGTTGTTTTGCTGCTTACGAGCAACGCGCACAATGAATGCTCTTTGGTACGACAAAAAAGAAAACCATACCTTAGTGCAGTGGTTCCCAACTTATTTTTGAAGTGACGCAAATACTTCCCAAAATTCAGTTTTGTGGTTTCTCGCGACCCATGGATATGCGTTCTTACTATTTTGCATGTTATTTTGTCTCGAAATCAGGAACGCCTTTCGGAAATTAGTACGCCAGTTTGGATCACTTAATCAAACAAATACTGTTCGTTTTTTCGACAAAACATTTCCATTTAACACGAACTTCAGCAATGGCTCAACTCAAAGTATTATTATCCAATATGACATCAAAAACAAAATTAACGATTATTATTCCAAGTTGCCTTGAAATTATTTTGGGGCAACAATTAAATACAGTTTAGTACATCATAGACCAGTGGTTCTTAAATTTTTTGGTGTGGTTTCCCACTAAAGTCAATCACCAACTTCGAATTTCCCCCTCTGTTATTTTTATAAACATGTTTTGTGCCCTACGTTAACAAAAAAATATTCTTTAAATAAAATAATTTTGTGGAGCGCTTTGGTCTGGACCCTAACGGTATACTGCAATCGTATTTAGTTTAAATAGTGCTACTGTGAGAGATTTTGGAACTTTTTGGAATACTGAAGAGTCTGCTATGCTTGCATTAGTCATTTATTGCATCACAATCAACAAAGGAAAGGCTTTTATTCGCGCACAACAACAAAGTCATTGATGGTTTTAGTCTTGTCTGTGATGTAATAAATGGCCTTTGGATTTGTATGTGTCTTGTAAACCTTGGTTAAATCAATCTTACATGTTGTTGCAGAATAATTTTAGTAATGTAGCTTTCAACGGTTAATTCAAAGCCGGATTCGACCCTCATGCCCGCGGTTGCTCTTTTCAAGCTTACATAATTTCCCTCCGAAAACATTAAATTTCCCACTAGTGGGAAATTTCCCACCGGTTAAGAACCACTGTCATAGACAAAATAGTATTACGGTTATGCGCAAACATTACCATTCTTTTGTTGAAAACAATGGGCCATTACTCGTTAAAGGAGAATTCTATACATTCAACATCAAATTACACTACATTTACCAGAATAAATGATACAAATACTTCGCAGTTTGGGAAGCGCTTTTAGGCCAATAGGACGTGTGAAAAACAAACAAGTTCAAGGGAAAGCTCGTTACCGTTGTATTTAAAAAGTATACCGGGTCACCATACATAGCCTAAACAAAGTTTTCCTATGGCAAATCACAAAAAGCACAAACAATCGCCAGTGAACACAATATATTCAAAGAGCAGCATGTTTAAGCTGATTCAAAATCTTTCCCATTTAAAAAGCGCCCATTCAAAAAACGAATAAAAACTGCTTGTAAGATAAAGGTAGCTGAGTTTCACCGTCTGTGCAAGCTTACTTGTTTATAGTAATATT
>QLIY01002542.1:0-18263 GCA_003260075.1 Phallusia mammillata | reverse complement strand
GTATTAGAACAAAAATTGTTACCATTCTTCCCAGCATATCCTTTGTCGAAACCATCCTTACATATTTTTTCTGTAACACCTTTTTGGGTTCCATGGAACAGATTCTGAGTGACTGGGATTTGTGTTAACCCTGAACGGAGAAGTTGTTTCGTCACCGTCTCTTTCTGTGCCTTAAATTGTTTGTAGAGGGTGGGATTTTGCACTCTTACAATCTAAAAAATAATAATTTCGCCCCTTGTTTTCAATTTCACAAGTAACAGTAAAAACTCTCCTAAGATAGTAATGCTTTTGTTATTTGCGATGCGAATCGCTTTTACCCAGCAAATATTCAAATGAATTATTTTACCTTTACAACCCTTTTTTGAAGGGTTACTATAAATTTCTTGTAAACGCCATGATATTCCATTCCATTGTTAGGGACAACGACATTCTTCGAAATGGAATTGCCCATACCCTCCCAGGTATTTGGAAATTCTGAAAAACTCTCTGAAAAACGAATTTTAGTTTTTCTCAAAAAAAAATTAAAATAACAAATGTTTCTGTTTTAAAAAATGAGTAATAAATGATTAATTGGATTGTCAACCTCAACTAGCGTTAATGACAAGACCCCCCCCCCCCCCCCCCCCCCCCCCCCCCTTGAAAGGCAATTGGATACACAGACCGACACACAGATGGTATAAAGGTGTATCTACAACAAGGACATATTTGCAACAACAAAATTTTTGCCAGACGAAGATAATATGATTTTACATTCTTTACGAAGGCGCAGCAAACAAAACTGTCAATAGAATTTACCTGTATAATAAACGTGCGGTAGCACGGTTCGATTTCGAACCCTTCCTTTGAGTCGCTGAAATGAAATTGACACAATTTTGGGTTTTTCAAAAGAAAACAAACCTGATTTCTAAGATCCTTGTTCTTTTTTCATAGCCAGTCACATGAAAAATGTAGGTCATGAATGCAAAAAACAACAAGTTGCATTGAACTCACCACATTTGAGCAACAGCTTTTAATTTTTCTCCAGGGTGTTTCGTCCCCATATAATGAATCTGGTTTATAATTTAATGCAAATTGGTTTTTTTTTTTTTTCAACTTAAATTAACATCGGCATACCTAACTCTGCTTTCCAACCGGGATAACAGCTGAAAGAACTAAAGAGCCAAGCCCCAATACTATAGCCGTAACTTGCTCCGAGCCCCACGGTTCCAAATGCAATTGGGAAAACAACAAAACCGACGAAATATAAAGAACCTACATAGATGAATGAGAAATTTAAATTGATTTCACAGAAAAAATCGTCTTGCAAATTACTTACTTGATAGTATAGTTGTAAACCTTAAAGATAGTTTACAGTTTTCTTTTCTTTTGCAAAAATACAAAATGAACAGAAACAAAGAAACAAACTGTGTTAAAATACCAAGAAGCATCATGGCAGCTACAGCTCTTCTTTCATGACTTTGAAGATCTGAGCAACAGTACAGAAAAAAAACATAGAAAAACAAACATAACATTTCCCTTTTGCAAGCGGTTGCAATATTTACTAGAAATATGTGTATATAATAGCAAGAGTATTGGTCATTTCTCAAAACCGTCTTGTAAAGATTACAACTACTAAGTTTCTAAAACTTGCAATAAATGCTTCTCCAAACGGTGTTTCGACAGAAACGATTGTTTACAACGCATATATCTTACCGTTAGGAATGGCCATACATGAACCATTTTCGCACAAAACGAACAGTCCCAGGCCCCCCCCCCTATAGCCGTAACCTGTTCCGAGCCCCACGGTTCCAAATGCAATTGGGAAAATAACAAAACCGATGAAATATAAAGAACCTACATAGATGAATAAATTGGTTATAAAACAGATTTCACAGAAACCAGAGTCTTGCAAAGCACTTACTTGATAGTATAGTTGTAAACCTCAAAGATAGTTTACAGTTTTCTTTTCTTTTGCAAAAATACAAAATGAACAGAAACAAAGAAACAAACTGTGTTAAAATACCAAGAAGCATCATGGCAGCTACAGCTCTTCTTTCATGACTTTGAAGATCTGAGCAACTGTACAGAAAAAAAACATAACCTTTCCCTTTTGCAAGCGGTTGCGGTATTTACTGGAAATATGTGTATATAATAGCAGGAGTATTGGTTATTTCTCAAAATCGTCTTGTAAAGATTACAACTACTAAGTTTCTAAAACTTGCAATAAGTGCTTCTCCAAATGCTGTTTCGACAGAAACAATTGTTTACAAGTTATATTCTTACCGTTAGGAATGGCCATACATGAATCATTTTCGCACAAAACGAACAGTCCCAGTGAACGGTTTTCATCTAACCATTGTGGTGAAGATACAGCTGCTATTGCAAAACATAATGAAACTACGATAAATACTCCAGCTAGCAAATAGTGCACTTTCGGAGATAATTTCATTGTAGTAGTTTAGGCGCTACGAAGTTGTCCAGGAAACCTTGGCTGTTACAAAAGGTATATTTTGTTCGCTTGTGAAAACACGTTACTATGTAACATTATATTCCTGAAAGGCCCACATACCTTTGATTCCTCTTTAATAGCTGCTTGATTTACAAGACCAAATAGTTTACACAACTTGTTATGCTTAAAGCAAAAAGTAACCCTGATTAACGGTTTTTCTGCCCCAAATAATTGCTGACACTATGTGCATATGGTGTAATAGTTCATCTGTGACTATAATCCACGATTTCCAACAGGCTTATTGTTTATCAGTATGCAAAAGTAGACTACCCCATTGCGCTAATCCTACCCAGGGTTTAGATAAATATTCATCAACTAAGTGCAAAAGAATCAACTGAAGCGTGTAACTAATACATCAGCCTTACGTACATTAAAATACTTTTCATTCACAAATAACAGGTTCAGTCTAAAATGTATCGTTTCAAAACTTTCGCTCAACATGTCTTAAAATCGTGTTTGCATCATGTTTCGATACGGGTATTTGAGACTATTTGACGCAATACGTGTTGCAATAAAGCATTGATTCCTTATTTTAAGGCGCTTTATCTATGTAAACTACCTAACTTACACGCAACTAGTAGTCCACGTAAAGTACGTCAATACAAGCTGCAAATACAATGAGCACTGCTATAGGCTCATTTATAACCAGTTGTCAGTCCTTTACTGTCATGGAATGTTTGACTCTTTTCCCCCCCCCCGTCCAGGAAACCTTGGCTGTTACAAAAGGTATATTTTGTTCGCTTGTGGAAACACGTTACGATGTAACATTATATTCCTGAAAGTCCCACATACCTTTGGTTCCTCTTTAATAGCTGCTTGATTTACAAGACCAAATAGTTTACACAACTTGTTATGCTTAAAGCAAAAAGTAACCCTGATTAACGGTTTTGTTGCCCCAAATATTTACTGACATCATGTGCATAAGGTGTAATACTTCATCTGTGACTATAATCCACGATTTCCAACAGGCTTGTTGTTTATCAGTATGCAAAAGTAGACTAAACTTCGCCCAAAATGTCTTAAAATCGTGTTTGCATCATGTTTCGATACGGGTACTTGAGACTATTCGACCAATACGCAATACGTGTTGCAATAAACCATTGATTCCTTATTTTAAGGCGCTTTATTGATGTAAACTACCTAACTTACACGCAACTAGTAGTCCACGTAGAGTACGTCAATACAAGCTGCAAATACAATGAGCACTGCTATACGCTTACCTACCTCATTTACAATCACGTTGTCAGTCCTTTATTATCATGGAATGTTTGACTCTTTTTTGTTTGGCCACGCTAGCTTCGAGTAATTTGAGAAGATACATGGCCAAAGAGAACGAATGCGTTTCTCAAAACGTTTACGTTAAACAATAAATAGCAAATTGCTGTTTGTATAAAACTACTTTTGAGTAAGGGGTTTATTGACACGATTGCTGTTTAAACACAGCACACCGTTGCCTAAGGTCAGTTAAATAAAAAATAGCCAATTATAGGGTCAGCTTGTAGCGGCCTCCCTCACTACCCTCATCGTGTGTTTTTATACTACATTGAACCGGACAGATTGCCTTCTTTCTTTGGTCCTCGTCTTACGCGGCGTATTCGCACATTGTGTTATTGTATTACAGTGGTTCTCAAACTTTTTCATTATTTTTTTTAAAACGGTCTTTTTGCCATTATTTCGTGGGCTCACGGCCCTTAAGCCCGAATGTATATTTCAGAAAAACGAAAGTTGATTGTAGGATTTTAGCTAGTTACGCAAGACAGCATCTGACATCACAGACAAGACAAAAACATTACAATTGTTCGCAAACAGTTGCATTTTTGTTAGTTGTCATGCAATACAGGTTATTGTTTAGCAATCGAAAGAGTCGATTCTTAATTCTACTATGATTTACCATTATTCAGTGGCACAAACTGACACCAGAAAAGATTTTAGAATTACTATAACCTTTTGGCGGTCCCCAAGAAATGCCTCACAGACCCCTAAAAGACCCCAATTTAAGAACCGCTGTTCTATTAAGATGTACCCCGAACAAACACCTCGCTACAAGCGTTTAAAAACGACCGATTGTAGCTACAGTTGTACCCCTGTTGTTCCAACGCTTTTTTCACATGTTTACCTACACTGTTCGTAAAGTGCAATGTCCTGCTCAAAAAAATACCACAGAAAATAAAATGTAGAGTGTATACTACTAGACTGCACCATGTAACCAAGCAAATAAACAATACAAGTTTTCAGATTTCATTTTAAGGACTGCAGCTTATTGTACCATTAGAGTTATAATACCTAAACGAGTTTTATTGAATAATTTACTTTGATTAATTTGCTGCGTTGGCAAACCTAATCACTATTTAAAAAAAACAATCACGATGTTGTTGAGTTTTTGGAACGCACTCTTTTCCTCGTAGGATCTAAATGGAAATTCGCTTGTTGTAAGAGCGAAGCAAATAATTAACACTTAGACAAAGATCTTTTTTAGCAACAGTTTATATTTGTCAAACGCAAGGGGTGCGACATACCGGTATAGGGTCTAAACCTAATCGACGTTTTATTTTTCAAATAGAATACTTGTGTTAAGTGATACATTTCTGTTTGTATTACTGCACTTAACCCACCTTTAACAACACCAATGACTCATCCGTATATTCGTTGACCATGACAAGATCCAATTCATTGTCTAACTTTTGAATTTTCTTTTAATTTCCGCCTTATCGGTTAACATTGCATTAATTCCAAGATCATGTGATTGATAATTTCTGAACTTTTTACGTAATTACACAATACGTAAGTTTTAAAAACAAAGACATTTTTTTCAATATTTGGTTGCTAAACAATTACGATTTGAATATAATAAACCTGAGAATAAGAATATTAAAGTTCGAGGGAATAAACACGTTTCTTAAAATAAACAAATTGTAAATAACCGTGATGAAAACGGTAAATAACCGTGATGAAAAAGAGTAACACTGGACTTTCGCTGACCCCCGGTCTGGGAATTTCTGGTAGGTAGCGCAACGGAGCATATGCGTTTATGGTGCTGACTCAGTAATTCGGGTTTATGGTAGGAATGATTTCTGAGTCAGCACCATAAACGCATATGCTCTGTTGCGCCACTCACCAATCCGGGTGTCAGCGAAATTTCAGTGTTAGTCTACCGATGAAAACAAAGTCTACAATTGAAACCGATCAAATTTTAATTGATGTAAGATTCATTAAACAAACATTACCTGAAGTACCAGGGAACTGAATCGTAAACCAACTTTGAGGATCTCATTAGAAACTCGTTGACAGTTAAGTTTTGTCCCCGGTTATCATATACAATAGACATTCCAAAACAGTTTGGTTTATCTATCAGCCTATAGGCTGATACACACTAACCAAGTTTCGGGCAGGTAACAGCGTCGCATTTAATCGGCATCGAATCTGGTATGCCATAGGGCCATTGTCCCATTCCGCGAATTTCCAAAATCGCACCGAAATTTTCCCGGGTATCCTCCGACAAACGGATCGGGAAATAGTGTTATGGAAATATTCTGGGCCCGAACACTGCAATAACGGCCCACCACCAAAGCCAAAGATACCGCGCACTGGTCCAATTTTGGGCGGCGCAACTTTATTGAAACTATAAAATAAACAGCGGTAAAAGTAGTTCAAACCAACACCTCGCGTTACACGCGCCACCCAGAGAAAAAGCCTGTTTTACATAGCAGAAGCAGCTTTTGTAAGTGCCTGATTGGTAAAGCAGCGCGTTCCAGGCCAATCAGCGCAATCCATGTAGCCCTACAGGCAAACGAAGGGAATGCTAACAACGTGCCACAAACCAAATAACACAAGAGAAAAGAAATGCGCGTGACGGTGCAAAATCAGGAAAACAAAGTGAACAAAACAACATAATTGTGCATGACCAAAATATTTGGTCACAATAGTGTAACCAATTTCTGTTTGAATAGGTTCTGTTTTAACGGTTATGCTTTCATGCTGTTGTTCAGAATCAGTACATCTAACAAATTGTTGAAATCCCATAACTTTTCCAACTAACTGAAAACAAGATAATACAACTTACAACTACAACTGACATCATACCATTTGTGTAACATGATACCAGGATGTAATAGTAAAACAGAATGATTTTGTGCGATAAAAAATTATTTCATTTGTTTAACATATTCGTTTTAGATGACATGATACGTACTATGAGAAAGATGTTCTCTTTGGAACCTGGTTGACGTTATTAGTTCGTTGTTGTCCTTGTGTGCCATAGCATTATATGCAGTGAAAACACTGAATCTAAACTCTTATTTGGAAAAAATATGTCCAATGCAACGGAGTTGTGGAACTAATGCATCGTCAGCTGAAGGCCGATTTAAAAGCACGTTTAACAACCACCGTTTGGTTGGACCATCTTCAAATTGTACTGCTTGGAATGAGAAACTGCTGTACAGTAAGACCTTGGATGTTTTGCCGCAGAGTTGATGTATAGTGCTACACTACAGTTGCACGGAAGGTTTTTCACGTCGTCAACTGAACCACAAGATCCAACGTCGTTTTTGTCAAAACTAAATAAAGCAATGCATGACTTGCGACCGACTCCGACAACCTGGCATCGACACTCTGATGACACAATGTCCACTTATTACGCAATTACAGTTTAATTATCGTTCGTAACGACACGCACCGGACACCTTTACAACGTGCCTATGACAGTCCATTTAAAGTGATTGGTAAAGATGCTAAATATTTTGTCTTAAGATTAATGGGTGACAATTAAGACACTGTGTCCAATGATCGTTTAAAGCCGGCCTATATTCATCAAACTTTTATCCCCCCCCCCCCCCCCCCCCCCCCCCCCCCCCCCCCCCCCCCCCCCCCCCCCCCCCCCCCCCCCCCCCCCGTGTTTTACCTGTTTCCCCTCCTATCATATCTCAAGAGTAAAGCGCTCCGGTCGAGTTATTAATTTACCTTTGCGTTATCGTGTTTGACTCTTGTACACTGGTGTAGGGTATTGTAGCCTATCTTTAAACTACGCGCGACACGGGAGAGCCCTTGCGTTGTTTTGCTCGGGTCGACGAAAGACTATTCATTTGCATAAGAATGGACTTTATTTGCATAAGTGCGATGTGAACTTTGTAAAGCCTATTTTGTTCATCATCAACAACCAGAAAAAGGTAACCGTCATTACAACGCATTTCCTGACTGTAGTGACCTAGTACATAATTGCAACCCACAATGAGAAATGTATTATGAGTTTTAGTGTTGGCTTAGGTATGTTATTCAGAAACAGTTTAAATCAAGGTTTTTCAGCAGGGGCGAAATCGCACACCGAGGAGGCGATGGTGACAATTTTTGGGGTTGGGGAGGGTTTCAACATGATTAATTGTATTAATATACAAAAGAACTGCGAGCCTCAGCTAATTTTAACTAACCAGTATATTTGATGCATGTCAGACAAAACATCTTTGAATACATTGAGTTTGTATAATCAGATGATATACTTAGAATTTCCTGTTCTTCAAATGCCCATTTTATCTTGGTTGGTTGCATTCTGCCTGATTGCTTTTGGGGAGGCAAAAACTTGGAATACTTTTAATGGATTTCAATATTTTGTCGAAATGCCTCCAGTCAATGGGTATGCACAAGCAGAGATAGGTTGCTCCGCGTTGCAATCTAATATATCTAATATTAAAACTACAGAAATCTTTGACTTCGTCAACTCTCTTATGAATCTGACAACAGGTGAGTTGTCGTGTATGCGGTAAAACGCACAAAAAATTAAAAGAAACGAGAAAAGTCGATTAACCAGTAACATTATTTAAAGACAAGGCATCAGTTTTTTATATATTTTAAACCATATAATAACTGTATCTCAGAAAGCTTGTACTCATTCTACATTGGTGCAAAAAGAATCAACAACACAAAGAAATTTGAGTGGAGTGATGGAAGTGAAGTTTTGGTTCCAAGCACTATGTGGAAAGTAGGACAACCAAACAACAAAACCGGAAACGAGGACTGTGTTGTAATGAGTTTCAAAGGTTCCAGTGGACCCCCTACACCGTACGGCTGGTTTGACGTACCGTGCTATTATCGTTTTGCGGGATTTATTTGTGAAAAAGCTGCACCAGGTAACCAGAGTGTTGTGTGAGAAAACTTAAACACAAGTTGAAAACAATGTATTGTGAACGATACACTTAGAACTGGTGATTATCAAAAATATAAATTGGCTGCACTTTTTTTCGTTACGAATAATCTGTTAAAACTCAACACATTGTAGCACATGTTTTGATTAATGTTCATTGTTGATTTATTGTAGACCTTGCGTTTTCTTTTTTAGGTTTTGCTTCTGAAAGTGAAAACGGTAATTTCATCTTAACTGTTATATTAGCAGTATTTGGTGGTCTGATGTTTGCCATAATTTGCACTCTCGTTGTGGTAATGACGCTGCAAAGGCGTAAACCAAGGTAATCATCTGCGTTTTGGCAATCTACATAATTTATGATCATTTAAGGCCGACTAACTTTTTTTGCAAAATCAACACATTGCTCAGAGATGTCGAGTTAGTTTGAGTTAATTGTTAAAAGGATTCATAAATTTGTAAAAATGTTAACAGAAGGCTAGGCAACAATGTTTTATTTAGAGATTTAGATCATGAAATTATGACTGCTAATTTCTTTTTGGTATAGTGAGTACATCGAAAAACCTTGTTTTACAGAGTTGAAGCAGAACGTAGACCAGAATATGAAAACGTTTTAGGTAAGTTATATGTTTTGAACAAAATATGTCATGAATTTTTCGTCACAAGAAATTAACTACTTTGCATTTAATTAAATATCATTTTGCTAAATGCAACAACACAGAGCTTCGCCATGCCGAAGAAGAAGTGCACAACATTCAGGAATATCCTCAACAACCTGGTGGCATCCCCCCCCCCCCTTGACTTCGTCAACTCTCTTATGAATCTGACAACAGGTGAGTTGTTGCGATGCGGTAAAACACAAAAAAAATGAAGCGAAAAAAGTCGATTGCCCAGTAACATTATTTAAAGGCAAGACATCAGTTTTTTTATATTTTAAACCATACAATAACTGTCTCTCAGAAAGCTTATACTCATTCTACATTGGTGCAAAAAACCCCCCCCCCTTGACTTCGTCAACTCTCTTATGAATCTGACAACAGGTGAGTTGTTGCAATACGGTAAAACACAAAAAAATCAATAGAAGCGAAAAAAGTCGATTAACCAGTAACATTATTTAAAGGCAAGACATCAATTTTTTTATATTTTAAACCATACAATAACTGTATCTCAGAAAGTTTGTACACATTCTACATTGGTGCAAAAAGAATCAACGGCACAAAGAAGTTTGAGTGGAGTGATGGAAGCGAAGTTTTGGTTCCAAGTACTATGTGGAAAGTAGGACAACCAAACAACAAAATCGGAAACGAGTTTCAAAGGTTCCAGTGGACCCCCTACACCGTACGGCTGGTTTGATGTACCGTGCTATCATTTTGCGGGATTTATTTGTGAGAAAGCCGTACCAGGTAACCAGAGTGATGTATGAGAAAACACAAACTGAAGTTAAAGCAATATGCTGTGAATGATAAAGTAAGAATTGCTGGTTATTAGAAAAAGAAATTGGCTGCATTTTTTAAAACGAATAATCTCAACACATTGTACCACATGCTTTCATCAATGTTTCATTGTTGTTTACTGTAGATCTTGCGCCCCCCCCCCTAACCAGAGTGATGTATGAGAAAACACAAACTGAAGTTAAAGCAATATACTGTGAATGATAAAGTAAGAATTGCTGTTCATTAGAAAAAGAAATTGGCTGCATTTTTTAAAAAGAATAATCTGCTAAACTTAACACATTGTAGCACATGCTTTCATCAATGTTTCGTTGTTGTTTCCTGTAGATCTTTCGTTTTTTTTTTCAGGTTTTACTTCCGAAAGTGAAAACGGTAATTTCATCCTAACTGTTATATTAGCAGTATTTGGTGGCCTAATGTTCGCTATAATTTGCACTCTCGTTGTGGTAATGACGTTGCGAAGGCGCAATCAAAGGTAATCATCTGCATTTTTGACAATCTATATAATTTATGATCATTTAAGGCCGACTAACCTTTTTTTGCTAAAACAACACATTGTTCAGAGATGACGAGTTAGATTGAGTTAATTGTCCCCCCCCCCGAAAGTGAAAACGGTAATTTCATCCTAACTGTTATATTAGCAGTATTTATTTGGTGGCCTAATGTTCGCTATAATTTACACTCTCGTTGTGGTAATGACGTTGCGAAGACGTAAACAAAGGTAATCATCTGCTTTGTGACAACCTATATAATTTATGATTATTCAAGTTCGACTAACCTTTATATGCAAATTATTACCACACAACACATTGTTCAAAGATGGCGAGTTAGGTTGAGTTAATTGGTAAACTGGATGGTTGTAAGGATTCATACATTTGTAAAAATGTTAACAGAGGGCTAGGCAACAATGTTTTATTCATAGATTTAGAAGATGAAACTATGATTGCTGATTTTTTTCTGGTACAGATGAGTGCATTGAATAACTTTGTTTTACAGAGTTGAAGTAGAACGTGAACCAGTATATGAAAACGTTTTAGGTAAGTTGAATGTTTGAACCATCCCCCCCCCCCATACATTTGTAAAAATGTTAACAGAGGGCTAGGCAACAATGTTTTATATACAGATTTAGACCATGAAAATATGACTGCTAATTTCTTTGTGGTATAGTGAGTACATCGGAAAACCTTGTTTTACAGAGTTGAAGTAGAACGTAGACCAGAATATTAAAACGATTTAGGTAAGTTATATGTTTTGACCAAAATATGTCATGGATTTTTCGTTACAATAAATTAACTACTTTGCATTGATTTAAATATCATTTTGCTTAATGCAACAACACAGAGCTTCGCCATGCCGAAGAAGAAGTGCACAACATTTAGGAAGTTGAGGCCTATACCTCGCAAACAATCTGAGGAGTGCATCAAGTGAATTAATTTCAACGAGTCGATTGTATTATTCTAATTTCACATTTAAATATGCAAGTTTGAACTTATAAACAGGAAGGAGAGTGCACACAAAGTCCACGATGACCTGGTTGTCGCTTAATTGTTCTGAAACAAAACATTGATATGTTCATAACCTGTTTCTTATTATACTCAACTAAAATACAGAGAAATAATGCCTTCAGTTTAATTGAATCAGTTTGCAGTTTTGGTTATACAATGTAATAATCATAAAACCATAATGACATTATCAATTCGTATTTTTATTTTTTCTCTACATGTTTAAGTCAATACATTACCGCAAAGCCCTGTGTTGTAACCAGCGTTCTTGACATGTTTCTTGTTTTGTTTCTGTGTACAAACAAACTGTAGCAGACGCAATTTACTCAAAAATCTGTACAGCCTGAATCTGCACAGATCATGACCGCACCTAGGTTTTCTAATCAGTCTTAAACGCAACACCGCCTGTCTGACGGATACAAATTCTTCCTCTGCTGCACAACAGCATTGTTTCTCTGTTAAACGAACGAAACGCCCCCCCCCCTATGTTCATAACCTGTTTCTTATTATACTCAACTAAAATACAGAGAAAGAATGCCTTCAGTTTACTTGAATCAGTCTGCAGTTTTGGTTATACAATGTAATAATCATAGAACCATAATGACATTATCAATTCTAATTTTTTATATCTCTGCATGTTTAAGTAAATACATTAGCGCAAAGCCCTGTGTTGTAACCAGCGTTCTTGACATGTTTCTTGTTTTGTTTCTGTGTACAAACAAACTGTAGTTGGGGACGCAATTTACTCAAAAATCTGGACAGCCTGAATCTGCACAGACCATGACCGCACCAGGGTTTTCTAATCATTCTTAAACGCAACACCGCCTGTCTGACAGATACAAATTCTTCCTTTGCTGCACAACAGCGTTGTTTCTCTGTTAAACGAACGAAACTTTTATTTGAGGTTTATGCCCCATAGTTTCAAATCGTGTATGTTTTTAAGAAAGGGTTTTTCGCGTGTGCTACTTTTACCCACAGAGAGTTTGTGAAGATTTGGTTGAATCTAAAAATTTGACTTTTAAATAACTTTGGGGTTTCTAGAATTCGTTCTTAAATTATGTCTGTCAAGCGAATAAAACATCCTATATTCTTGGCTTTTAATTATCAATATTTACTTCAGAACGCGATTCAAACATTCTGACTTGGTGCATAAATTCGAAAGCCAACACTTTAATATATTTGCCACATATGCAATAGAATGTAAGACAGCGTGAATTTGTAAAACGACCCTACGAAAAATCGCCTTCTTTTCCATTAACCATACAGTCCGCAATTGCACATCATTCTGCAATGATTGTGGTTTCCTGTTGCAGCACAAATTCGTTGAAAAAGGCCGACTCATTTTTGACGCATAGCAACAAATGTGCAGAAACAAGTCATAATTGGTCGATTTATATTTGAGTGACCATTTCAATCAAACGGCTATAGCAAGTTTTGGCCATTTCATAACCAAAAAGGTATTAAATGTAACACAGAGAGAACCAAGAAAGTCAAGCTGCACAAGCGTAGATAGTTGTTTCTGACAGCGTAAGCACATTTAGCGTTGATTAGCGGTTTTGCTTTTTCTTGTTTTGTCGAGATTAGCCGTACATATGTTTCAATTTTTTCATGTAGATTACTGGCAAGTGGACTGGACCACAACAGCACACTTTTTGGCGCCATTTGCAATAACTTTACCACTAACTGCTTTGGCATCATGTCGTCAAATCAAGCTGTTTGACCATCGGTTATGCTTATTTTACCATATCTCTCTTGCATGGCTTGTTGTTTGTGGTGATGGTGATTGCCCAAGCGTTTGTGGGTATTGCTGCCCTTCTGTTGCAAGCCGTTTCGCCCATTTTTGCCGTACTTTGGTTTCCCGAGAGCAAAGTCGGCATTGCAATAGGAATACAGTTGTTTGGATGCTACAGAGGTATGGCAGTAGGTTCCGCATCACCGGTGACGTTACTTGACGAATTGGAAAATACGAGTCACATCCAAGCCGATGAATCATTGCAAAATAACCCCAAAAGATTGATGCCGATAAACGGTTCGATGCTGGCTGTTGCCATAGCAGTAAATATCAGTCTGGCACTTTTTATGACCGATCATCCACCGAAACCTCCGACAATCGCTCAAGCTCTGAAAGATGGAAAGCTTATTAAATTTAATGCTCTTTGCTATTGGAAATTGACTAAAAACGTTCTGTCAAACAAAAGTTTCTTAATCGCAACGCTTATATACGCAGTATTGTTGGAAATTATTGCAGTACAGCACGTACTAATGTCGCAAATACTTCCCATCAACGCTACAGAAAATCTTCCGTTATCCATCAATCAAGTTGCAGGATATCTTTTGACTGCCAATGCCGTTGGCGGTGCTATTGGTTCATTTGTTATGGGAAGAATAGTAAAAAACTATAAAAAATACAAAGTCGCAACCATTGTCGGCTGCCTGGTGACACTATTTTTCTCATGCGGCATGACTGTCGCGTGGTTTGAATCCAGTTATCTATTGATGTGCCTCTGCAACTTTATGCTCGGCGCCACTTCAAGGGCCGTAATGATTCCAACGTACGAAATTATGACACAGGAAACATACCCGATCGACGAAACTTTTGTGAGTATTTGGATGTCAAGCTTGCGTCAGTAATAATTTTTTTGCCAGTCAACTACGCTCTCACACTGCCACTAAGTTTTCTTATTACCAGCACGAACGAAAGACTTCAGGTAGCCCAAAGGTACTAGAGCAAAGTAGGAAATCAACATTTTTCTGTCTGCCTGTGTATATAACTGATTTGTGTACCAGTGATGTGTCAAACCGAGTCCTAATTCCTTACATGGGCGCTACTATAAAAAAATAACTCACTGCGGGTGTTACGTGTCAATTTGTACTTGAAATTATGCTTTTTTGTTATATTAGCCCTCACATAACGGTTTACTTCAAGCAGACAAATGCAATAAATAGCCTTGTCGTTACAGGCCTAGCCATGCGGTGATAATAGTGAAAACAATTAAAAGTGTTTGTTTCGTACGATTTAAATTCATCTTTCATTTCACCCATTGTCGTTTATTTGTTTCCTTGTAAAGATCATTTTTTCTGTTTCGATTATTTCAAAAAATGTGGTAAATTGTCGTACCTCGTGCGACCCAATTTGTTACTAGGCAGTTTGAAAAAAAAACGTTATATCCTCCAGAAAACTGGTTTTAAATGTTTTGGTCATAATTATGTGATGTGACAAATAAAAATTCGACATGTACGTTTGTTAATTGCAAACGCCCAGTTGTCATGTTTAGAATCTATGCAATGACCCACCAGAAAACGCTACCAGAAAACACTGTTTTGATTTGTGACACTGTGAATATTTTTCTGTCCGAAATATTAAACTGAGAAATTTTCAAATTATCTCACACAAATTATAAACTTTGAAACTGTGATCAATCTTATACATCAATTGTTTGGTTCCAAAATAGGCAGTAATATATAGTTTTTGTATTATAAACAAAATTGAAAACTACCCACAATTCGATACAGCTTGAAT
Source organism: Phallusia mammillata (assembly GCA_003260075.1). Classification (NCBI taxonomy): domain Eukaryota; kingdom Metazoa; phylum Chordata; class Ascidiacea; order Phlebobranchia; family Ascidiidae; genus Phallusia; species Phallusia mammillata. The sequence goes on along the minus strand of QLIY01002542.1, from coordinate 3,175 downwards.
TAGTTCAGTAAAAATTAAATGAAATAATTAAACCCGATTGGCAACAACGTTATATTAAACGAGGACATCTTTTGGGTCCCCCCCCCCCCCCCCCCCCCCCCCCCCCCCCCCCCCCCCCCCCCCCCCCCCCCCCCCCCCCCCCCCCCCCACTAACAAGTCAAGTACTCGTGGCGAAGCGAAATATAGTTGTGCCATTCCTGAGCCACAAGACGAAGCTTGATTGCAACAATCGGGTGATGAAACATGTTAGTCACTTCGGTGTCCGAGTCACTGTTCCCGTAGAAATTCTACAAATACGTGAAACAGACAGTTGCAGTTAACCTAAAGAACAATGTGCCTTAGCTACTCACCTGAGGCAGTTTACCTACATCATATTGGATAAAATAGACGTGGCAAACAAACAATATCAAACCAACCCCACATAATAAATGGTGGGTTTCGATAATGAAAAGGGTATACCGTTCAAATTTAGATCAAATGCAACTGACAACGCAAGCAAATTTTATAAAATTATGTCGGATATTGGTTGGTAACTTACATCATCATGACCAGAAGCGTCTTTAACAGTTTGCCACGTAGTCTCATGAGGCCTCGTATACTGAATTTTGTACCGTGTCACCCATTGGTCAAGCTGGTTTCTTCCTTGTGTGATGACTCCAGTGATTCTTTTTGGTTGAAGCAAATCGACTTGAATCCATTCCCCTGCCACCCCTAGAAAAAAAATGTACAAAAACAGCAATCAGCGTTAAATACTTTGCGTTATTGGTTAAAAAACGTGTTAACAGATGCTTTCTTAAAAGTTAATTTTTTTTTTTAATTTTTTTTCAGGCATTATACGCAGATGTACAAAGGGTATAACTTACTATTTAAAGCAACCCATGACCCGTAGTGTAATCCGGGTCTGTTGGGAGTATACAGTCGGCCGTATCTAGTGTGATGCAAGTCGCTGATTGCGGAATCAAAAAACGTTGATGAAGAGAGCGCATCGTCGGCAATGTGACCACTTCTGAGTCCAAGCAAACACAAGGAGTCTACAACACCGATTACTTTTAGGCTCAACTGTTTTTTCTACACAACAATATTTCGAATTTGTAGCAATAATTTTTAAAGGCATAAAGTTGGTTTAAAATGAAGGACAAATGCATGAAGAGAGCTAAATGTATTTTTTTCGATTAGTTGGTGTAAAAATAAAAAACAAGGTTTATATACGCCCAAATAGATGACTTGAGCAAGTACAACATTATATTACTTCATATTGTTAAATAAACTTTAAGCGATAGATTTTAGATTTTCCGACTACTCAAAATGTAGAGCTATGTTCGTTCCGTGTCCTGCCAAAAGTTATTAGTGTTTTTTTTGCAATGGCCTAAACAGCTTATCTTCCGTGCACGTTAAATTTCCACACCATGTAAACTTTGGCTTCTTAGGGATTAATTGTTTCAAGAAAATACATGTTATTAGGGCCAGAAATATGTAACGCAATTTTTGGAGGCATGGCCTATTGTGATACACTTTCATCATTTACTTGAAGACAAATTTCATTTTTTTACTTACAGCGGTTTGCTTCGATTGATACCTCAGACCATTTATCCCCATCTACAATATATTGGAAAATTATGCTTTAGTTTACGTTTGTAAGAAGCAACTTTACGTTGTGAAGCATTTCTGGTTAGTTTTCTAATTTGAAAAAAAAATGTCGCAAAAATTATGCTACATTTCAAATAAATGACATAAATTGTACCAAAATACCTCTACATCCAAATGCAGCTGAAAAAAAACACAAGGTGGTTTTTGATATCTTGAATAAATCTTAAAGCAATTACCCCCCCCCCTGACCAGAAGCGTCTTTAACAGTTTGCCACGTAGTCTCATGAGGCCTCATATACTGAATTTTGTACCGTGTCACCCATTGGTCAAGCTGGATCCTTCCTTGTGTGATGACTCCAGTGATTCTTTTTGGTTGAGGCAAATCGATTTGAATCCATTCCCCTGCCACCCCTAGAATTCAATAATAAAATTTTTTACTCATTGTTTACATAAATCGCCTTATTTTTACAAAAAAATGTACAAAAACAGCAATGAGCGTTAGATACTTTTGCGTTATTGGTTAAAAAACGTGTTTACAGATGCTTTCTTAAAAGTTTATTGTTGTGCGAAAATCGACATGAGCGTGCCTAAGTAATATAATGTACAATCAAATTTTTTTTCAGGCATTATACGCAGATGTACAAAAGGTATAACTTACTATTTAAAGCAACCCACGCCCCGTAGTGTAATCCAGGTCTGTTGGGAGTTTAAAGTCTGCCGTATCTAGTGTGATGCAAGTCGCTGATTGCGGAATCAAAAAACGTTGATGAAGAGAGCGCATCGTCGGCAATGTGACCACTTCTGAGTCCAAGCAAACACAAGGAGTCTACAACACCGATTACTTTTAGGCTCAACTGTTTTTTTTTCTACACAACAATATTTCGAATTTGTAGCAATGATTTTTAAAGGCATAAAGTTGGTTTGAGATGAAGGACAAATGCATCAAGAGAGCTAAATGTATTTTTTTCGATTAGTTGGTGTTAAAATAAAAAACAAGGTTTATATACGCCCGAACAGATGACTTGAGCAAGTACAACATTATATTACTTCATATTGTTAAATAAACTTTTAGCGATAGATTTTAGATTTTGTGATTACTCAAAATGAAAAACTATGTTCGTTCCGCGTTTGTGTCCTGCCAAAAGTGATTAGAGTTTTTTTGCAATGGCCTAAACAGCTTATCTTCCATTGGATTTCCACCTCATGTAAGCTTTGGCTAGTTAGGGATTATTTGTTTCAAGGAAATACATGTTATTAGGGCCAGAAATATGTAACGCAACTTTTGGAGACATGGCCTATTGTGATACACTTTTCTTCATTTACTTGACAAATTTCATATTTTTACTTACAGCGGTTTGCTTCGATTGATACCTCAGACCATTTGTCCCTATCTACAATACATTGGAAAATTATGCTTTAGTTTACGTTATGAAGCATTTCTGGTTAGATTTTTAATTAAAAAAAATGTCGCAAAAATTATGCTACATTTCAAAAAAAGACATAAATTGTACTAAAATACCTCTACATCCCAATGCAGCTGAAAAAAACACAAGGTGGTTTTTAAAATGTTGAATAAATGTTAATGCAT
>QLIY01002541.1:0-13030 GCA_003260075.1 Phallusia mammillata | reverse complement strand
TAAATTTTCCTTATACTGTGGACTGGGTTGCATCCACCTCTGGCAAATATTATGTTTCTTCTCAAACTGACGAATTTTCTCATCAAGTCTTGGATAAACATTAGAATGTTACATTGCAGTTTGCAGACATAACCCAATGTGGTCTAGTAACTTACTTTGCAAGAAGGCCAATTTGTTCAGAAACATCACTTCCATTTTCCTGGCCAGTTTTTACTTTTGCCCTTTAAAACAGGAAACATTTTAAACATTACAACAGAAGTAGAACAAAAACCTCAACATACTTTTCAATGCACAATTGGTGTAAATGTGTTACATAAGATTCCTCTTGCATTAATTGGTGCCTTTCATTTTCAAGTTCATCACTTGGGGATTTTGCCCAAGAAGCCACCTGCTCAATGGTATGGATTGCTGCAATAAACATGTTTACCTAAATTTGTGCATTCATTTTAAATTGTTTAACATGTTTACTCACATGAAAAAGTCGACAGCATTCTATTCAAATTTTGTTCACCTTCAGAAATGATTGTTTGTGCTCTTAACAGCCTCCTTTCAAGTGTCAACCCTTTACAATAAATGAATTCATACAAGATTACCACCACTATGACTATTATTCTTTACCTAATTTTGATTTAATTTTTTTCCCCAAATGCAGCAAACCATCAGTGAGCAGGTCTGTTCTGTGCTCTGGCTTCATTTCTTTAGTGATTTTATTGAAATTCCGCAAGTAAGACCACAGTCTTTCCATATCCTCACCTTCGGTTAGGCCAAAGTTTAGTTGCCTCCGTGGGCTGTACTGTAACTAACAGTAATACTTTTTTTTAGTCAGCTGTATAATGCCCAAATGCGCCGTGAACTAACAACCATATTTCATGCACAATGTGTTACCTGGCATGTCATTTTATGAGCATAACCATGAAATACAGGAACTGCAAGTCCCACCGCATCTAAAACTTCTTGATGTTTGTTTATCTAACAAAAAAAAAAAAAACTATTTTAGTCCTACTGTTTATTTTTTTGTTATGATCAGCTTAGACCATCATACCTCAAGGTGTTTTTTTAACTTGCATTCAATGTCATAGTAAATATTGAGTTTGTTGTTTTTTTGCAACAGCTCTTTAATGATCCATGTTGGGTAGCTCAGTCTAAAATATATTAAACTTCTCATGGTAGTTTTAAACACATCCTTGGTGCAAAACAACAAAAACAGGAATGTCAAACCTGGTTATTTAAAATGTTCAAAAGCAGACACAGGGTAGTAAGCTGCAGACAGTGCAAACTGTTTCGACCTATAAGGTCTCATCAGTGCAGCTGATGACAAGACATAAGCTGTATTGGCTAGGGTGGCCATCTGTCAGCACTCCAGTTTGTTTGGGGTAACAAGCTTAAAAGCCATACCTTCCTAATTCTGCTAGATGCCTCAATTAGCCGACAGAAACCACAGAGGAAAGTGGTTTACAATGGCCAAGCAACTGTTGGAAACAAAATAATGTTAATATTAGTTTTGACAAAACATACCTCTCTCCATGTTTTAGGTCCACAAACAAGCATGGATACTCATGTTTGCAACAGGATCCCATGATTCCCTTAATTTCCAATTTCTTACTCTTGTTTTTAGATCTAATCTCATTTCCAGCTTGAAAATCACTGCAGGTTTGCTTCTATATATATGTTATAATACATTTAATAATAAAAGCAAAAAATGCACTACTGTTTTATTCTTTTACCATAGAGTTTTCTGAATATTGACAAGTTTTTACATAGCTGCCGCAATTCTTTTGATCCCCAAAAAATTTCCCATAATGATGGGGTTGGCAACTGGAATTGCCAGCTGCAAGCCTACGAACGAGACCAAAGTTCGCATCAAGGCAAACAGACCTGGGGCGGCATTATGAACACTTCCGAGCTCGGTAAAAAAATCTTTAGCGAGGAGTTAACGAGCGAGAAACTCGGTAAAGTATTTGGTATTACGAAGTGTCCTCGCAAACGCCTCGCTAAAGCCTGACGCAAATACGAGAGAATGCGTCAAAATCGTAAGAAAAAAGACGTCTGACTCAGCAAAATCGTCACGCCGCGCTATGCGACACCTTGCGACAAACAATTTTCGCCTGTCATTTATGCTGTTTTTAATGTAAATTTGCAATATAACCTCAAAATGTTTGGATTTCCTAATTTACGGACAGTTTGGAATTTGTTTATTTGATAAAGTAGCATAAGAACATCAAGAAACATTGCAAGAATTTATTGAAACGTGGACAACAGTTGAAATGGAAGTTTCATATCTTAGAAAAGGTGCAAAACATATTTTGGTAAACTTTTTATGAAAAGAAAACGTTGGAGCTTCATAACAATACGGTAAGATCTGTGATTAACGTAAGTTTGCACTTTATAAAATGATTTACAATTTCTAACTGGTGACATTAGGGTGATTTTCATTTATGTTTGAAACAATGACAACTTTATTATACCTAAACACATGTTTTGTACAACTCATTTTATAAGGTTTTATGGTTTGCATCTTCAATTAACCATCCCAATATTACATATTCATTTTTCAATTACAGATTTAAAACAAAATAAGAACCAGTGTCCTCATTACAAAGAGACAGACCAAAACCATGATGCAGAAAGAGGCTTGCTGGACACACACAAAATAAGTCCAAACTGGAGCATTGTGGCCAAAATTACAGACTGCCGTAAAGCTGAAAAAAGTACAATCAGCCTTAGGCACTTAACAATTACATTTTTATTCAGTGCTAATACTGTACATGGTGTTTGTATTATGTGCATTAGTGTTTCTGTCTATTATCCACCTCACATGGTAATTTAGAACAACTCAATTGTCAATTTGTTCAAAGTTTTTGTGTTTCATTTGTTTTCTCGATTCTTTCATTTCAATTTTATTCATGTAATGCTACACTGTCACTTTTTGTTTCTAATAAACACAAGTACATGCTGTTTGAATAATCATGTTATTAAAATGGAATCACTTCAGTATCTGGCAATATTGTCATGCAGATCATTACATTTATTGTGGAGGTTCCTCAATGGCAGTGTTTGCAAGCAGAGATTTGAGACACATTACAAAACGGACAAGTATTTTAAAAACTAAAAAATACATGAAAATGTTATAAATTCAACACAAAATAACTACTGTGATCAATAAAAACAACCAATCTTGACACGTTCATCTTGTAGCTAGAGTGTTGAAAGAAAATATGGAGGCTGTAAACGGACGGTTAGTACAATAGCTTAAATGTTGTGTATGCTCAAATTAGATTTCTTAAACTGTATTGCGCACACGGAAGTATATAATAAGGACTTGTTCTTCCGGCATCAGATACTTTTTACCGGAATTTTGCAACTTATTTTAACTGGAAAATGTGTAAATCCTCGTGAATTGATGGCATCATTCCAATACAGTTATTCTTCGCAAACGCCATTTTAAAATTAAATTAAAAACGACATTTGCGATTTTTCTTCGTTTGTACAAACTTTTACCAACAAAATACGTAGCCACAATTGATTTCCGACGTGACTGTGTGACTTTGTCAACAGCAATTTGGCGTTAGCGAGTGGTCTGAGGTCCTCGTTAGTTAGCGAGACGGTGGTTCGTAATACCAAATCTCAACTTAACGAGGTCGTGCGTCAATACCGAGCTCGCTAAACTTAGCGAGATGTGTTCGTAATGCCGCCCCTGGTGGAAAAGTCTCCTAAATCCAATAAAAAATGTTTGTCTAAAGCTACATTGCTATTTGTTTTAGTTACCATAACATGCTGGGCAGTTGGTTCCATCGTCAATTTCCTCAGCTGATGTGGGCTGCAGATGTTATAATCTGTATATGTGGTGCCTGTAAGACTCCATTACCTCTTTACCCAGAATTCTGGACAGTTGCTTTATCTGCAAAATAGTTTTATATAGATGCCATGGTACAGATGCTATTATATGTTGAAATTATTTAACCATAGTTTGATGTCCTGGGGTTTTACAAAAACGCAACTGCAAAGCATTGCAAAACCCAATTGTGGAAACTTGTTTTTCCAGTTGTAAAACCCTGAGCCATTCTAACAACTCCATAGATATTGCCACTTTTGGTGATCGAACTGAACTTGCCCATAAGTTCAGTCTGGTGAGACTTTTTTTTCGCAAAAAATCCATCCTGTGTTATAAAAATAAAATATTTGGTTTATATAAATCATTGTTTATGTATTAATTTTTTAGTTGTCTTATTACCAACAAAACTTTACATCCTAGAAGTTTAATAGTTTGTGATACATGTAATGACATAATGATATGTGCATATTCTTTGCAAACTTGTTTTTACTATACCTTACAAACATCTGGCATATGAAACATCATGTTTTCATGCGAAGTATCCCAGCACTTATGGCAGTAATAAGTATGTGGACCACAATCTTCGCAGCGTAAAATTTCCGTATTGCCAAGTTCCGAGCTGCATATAACACATGTTGACAAAAAAGGGGTATACGATTCTTTTGCAATTTTTAAAAGAGAATCCTCCATCGCTCGCCACTGCTTTGAAAGATCTGATCTTATTTGGTCGTAACATCTTTCATTAGTTGAATCAATAACTGCAGTAGCAGAACTATCTATATTGGTGGATGTAGTTCCACTGAAGGATGGTGACGAACACTGTCCAAATGTTTTGGAAAATAGTGAAATTCTTGTCTTTTTTTCCCTCCTATTTTCAGGGAGTAGTAGCCCAACTGTTGCTTTCTACCAACCTGTAAAATTTATAATTTTTACTAAACAAACAAACAAATTCTGCCCTAGAAAACAACCACATACCTTTGTATTTTTCCCCATGACTTTTACTAGGATATTGGTGCAATATTTCAGTTAATTGGTCAAGCAGAATTTTTTTGAAAAACTTCTGGAAAATATTTATGAAAAGTTTAAAGTATTTTTAATGTTTGTCATAAAACATAAGCTGCAAACAGTGCAAACTGTTTCTACATGTGAGGTTTTATCAGTGCATCTGGTGACAATAGATAGGCTGTATTGGCTAGTTAAGTGATCCAGCAGTGCCAGTTTGTTGGGAGTAACAGGCTTAAAAGCCATGCCTTACCTACTCTGTTTGATGCCACAACCAGGCATAAACCACAGAGGAAGCTGTCTATCAATGGCACAGCAACTGCTTGAAAACCAAAGTGAAGTCGACTCAGTGTCACAGTATCAATGTAAAAACATCAAGCCAATGAATGTTAAGCTGCAGAGAGTGCACTACTTTTTGACCTATAAGGTCCATCAGTTCAGCTGCCAGCTGGTGACGAGAGATTGGCCACATCAGTTTGGGAGTAACAGGCTAAAAAGACATGCCTCGTCCGGCTTTTTAGGTTAATGAAGCTAATTGAGTCCTAACCTTCAGTTTTCTTTGTTATGATAAAAACTCATACTATCCTAATGTCACTGGTTTCATTCACATCATCTTCCTCCAAAAAAAGTAATTTAAGTTGCCATACAAATTGCAGAGCAATATACAAGTTTAAACTATTACCTGAACCACTACACTGGTGTTTGCCAACCTTTCAGTAGCATTAAAATCATTTTTTTGTATTGCAGACTCCTACAAACATTGACTGCAGGCACTCTTTAGAAACTAACTGGACATCTTTTGTCTATAATCAAAGCTGGGAACGACTAAACTAAACCATCATGAATTTATGATCAACAAACAATCACGAAACACAACAACATCGGATGACTGTCTGGTTGCTCTGGGCTTCACACGAAAACCGTTCCGCATGAGCCATCACGCATTTTCTTCAGCCAATCAGGGCGATTTGTGCCGTTATCTGGCATTTCTGCATAAAATGGAACGACCACAGCTCATACGATCAGAAAGTCTGATTTCCTGTCCTTAATCAGGGGAAAAATTTCCCTGATATGACTGCATTTAATGGGAGTAGTTTTGAGGAATCGGGTGCAAAAACGGTAAACTTTTTTATCACGTGATTGTTGACAAAATACCCGGGGCAGCGGCGTTTCTACCATAGGACAGCGCCAATACCTTTGTTGTGCTATTTACCACTTTTTAATGTTTAAATTCCAATGCTTCTCGAATACGTTTCACAACTGTAATGAATGCGAACAATTTAATGGTTGTGAGACAATAACCTCGATTGAAATCATTTGCGTATGTTACGTATTAGTCGAAATAATTTTACAAAGCAACAACGCATGACTAACGTTGGTCCGATTCTCGGGTATGCGGCATGCGGCACATACCCGTGTTCGGCGCCTATGGTGTCAAATGCTTTTTTGAGATCCAAAAATATTGCACATGTTGTCTTGTTTACACTATTTTGCATTAAAAGGTAGTCAGACAATTCTAGAAGCGAAAGTGTTGTTGAGAAACTTGTTCTAATGATATAAGTAAGAATTTAGATTTTTTTCAAAAGTTTTTCAAATATCTTAGCGAAATGTGGAAGGATTGATATTGGTCTGTAATTGCAGAAAAGTTGATGGTCCCCACTTTTGAAAATTGGAATCACTTTAGCAATTTTCATGTCATCTGGAAATACACCTGTACTTACACAAAGGTTGTAGATTTCAGTAAGGTATGCAGATATTATTGGACAACTAACTTTGATTAAATTTAAGGGAATGTCGAAGGTGTCTTTAGAGGAGTTATTTTTAAGATTGTTTATTGTGCTTTCCATCTCATAGTTATCAATAGGGTGTAGGTACATGGAATGATTGAAGGTGCTGGTGATATATTTTAGAGGTGAATGAATTGATGCTGGAATGGATTGAGCAAGCTTTGGACCAATTGTGGAAAAGTAGTTGTTGAAGTTGTTGGCCACTGTTAAACCCCCCCCCCCTTTCATGTCATCTGGAAATACACCTGTACTTACACAAAGGTTGTAGATGTCAGTAAGGTATGCAGATATTATTGGACAACTAATTTTTGTTAAATTTAAGGGAATGTCAAAGGTGTCTTTTGAGGAGTTATTTTTAAGATTGTTTATTGTGCTTTCCATCTCATAGTTATCAATAGGGTGTAGGTACATGGAATGATTGAAGGTGCTGGTGATATATTTTAGAGGTGAATGAATTGATGCTGGAATGGATTGAGCAAGCTTTGGACCAATTGTGGAAAAGTACTTGTTGAAGTTGTTGGCAACTGTTAGGGGATGAGAAGTTGTGGTGGGATCGGAATCTGATGTTTTCATGGAAGAGATGGGTGGGGATGATTTCCTTTTGTTTAGTATATCCCCAATTACCTTCCACATCTTTTTTGGGTTGCCTGAGTTACTTTGTAAAAGACTTGCAAAGTAGTTGATTTTGGCGTTCTTTTTTAAATGATTTAATGTGTTATTGTATTTTTTGTATTTATTATATGCCACAATGGTCAGTTTTTTAATAGCTTTGCGGTATAGTTTGTTTTTAGTTTTTATGGACTTTATAATGCTGTTTGCTTTATAATCCAAGGCTTTTTGTAGAATTTTTGATGAGATCTAGAGAGTTTAACAAGGGGAGCATGTTTATGAAGGACTGATATGAAGATGTCATTAAATTCGGCGAATAACTTGTTGGGATTATCGAGGTAGGAGCTGATATGATTAGACAATTTTAAATCTAAATCTGCTAAAAACTGACTTTTATCTATTAAATTAAATTTACGTATCCAGACTTGAGTCTGGGTGTGTGATTTGTGTCCCTTTAGTAGCATAAATGTTGGTAAGTGATCGCTGATGTCAAACATTATAGTGCCTGCTAGGGAGAGTGCTGGGTTGTTGTTCGTGTATATATGATCAAGAAGGGATGGTTGTTGATTGGGCATAAATCTGGTCGGAGTGTCAATTAGGGAATGATTTCCAGATGATTGTAAGCTTTGAATGTAGTTATGTGTAAAAGGGGAGTTTTTGAGTAGGTTAATATTAAAATCTCCACAAATGTTATAGGTTTCTTTGTGTTCATTTTATCAATGGCTGTAGTCATTGAATTTTGAAATTGCAGAATATTGTGGGAAGGATGAGAGGAGTAAATGACGCCTATTATGACATGTTTGGATTTATTAGCCTGGATTTCTACCCATACATCTTCTGTATTTGGATGGTGCAATTGAAGGTCAGAACGTGGATTAAATGGGACTGAATTATTGATATAAAGACCAACACCACCAGCATGAGTGGAAGAATCAGCTGCAAGGAAGTTGTAGCCAGGCATGTTAATTAAGTTATGTTTGTTTACTGTGAGCTTTGTTTCCGAAATAGCTATAATGTCTGGTTTATAATTAATGGTATGATTTAGCTCAATTACTTTTCCCAAGTTCTTGTGCAGGCTTCTTGTGTTAAGATGTATTAGGGATAACTGGTTTGATCCTACTAACAGGTGTTTGAATTCTGCTGGACTGTATTGCTGACTGTGGGATGTTGAGGAAAATGTATCATTGTCCAAATGACTCACCATTGGAAGTAGCTGGAATATTTTGTTCTAATGATAAACACTGGAAATAAACGCCATTTATGTGTGTAGTAGCTACATCCCAAGGAATGAGAAGGCAGACATGTTAGAGGTAAGCTTTTTGTTGAGTTTGTTTGAACAAACCTTTGGTTATAAGCAAGTGTAAACATATGTGTATATTATATCCACAATATAAATAGGCAATGGAAATAAGTTAGTAATTAAATAACACAATATGTAAAGCGTAAAAATAAATAAACATACTGATGTTGATTCTTTATGTGCTTTCAGGGATGATGATGTTGTGTGTGATAAGATCATTTTCGCTGTTGTTTCATTTTTTCTGAGTAGGATTGTTCCATTTCTAGTCCATAAAAACTTGTACTCCGATTGTTTTTTAAATTGAAGGCATGCATAAAATAGTTTACGATTTTCTTTGGTTAGGCTCTCATTGATGTAAATCTTTGATTTATTTGTTGCAGCTGATGCTTGATTGCGGAGCTTAATCCGATTTTTGAAAATGTTATCCTGTAGTCTTCGGTTAGTAAATTTGGCAATTATTGTTGGTGAGACCTTTTGGTTAGATGATCTTGAGTTTGGCAGCCTGTGTGAAATGCTTATGTCGGGTTTACTTACGGGTACACCAACTTGCTTTGCAATTGCCATAACTATTTCATCTGTATTTTCAGACTCTGTAAGAGGAATGCTGTTGAATTAAAGACAGTCCCTTCGACCATACTGTTCTAGTGAATTTAGCATTTCTTTTAAGCTCTTCTTTAGCTCTGTGTTTTCTTTTGTTAAAGATTTCATTTCTTCTTCAGTTAAGTTGAGTTTTTTTTGCAATAAATCATATTTTTTGGACAGAAAGTGTTGGCTCTCTTTAATTATTTTTAACTCAGATAATACTGAGTTGAGTTTACCATTAAACTCTTCGGTGTTTGTAGAGACTTGTTGTAGCAAGGAATCTACTTTAGTAGAAAGTGATGCAGCTCCTTTTTTGGGTGTTGACGGTGACATATTTTTTTCAGCAAAAACAAATTTTTTTCATAAATTGTAAGGTCTTTAAACCAGTGGTTTTCAACCCGTCGGTTGCAAAGGCCTTATTCAAATAGAATCCACAGTAGGCGAGACGAGCAATCTCTCTCAATTCACCCATGTAAGTCTCAATCGATTCACCCACTTTTTGCTTTCTCTCCATAAGCCTACTCATGGCAGTGCTGCTGCTATCAATTTCGGGTGCATATCTTGTTTTCAAGTGATTGCAAAAGTACTAAAAATCTTGTTTTTGTTCTGTAGTGAGGTTCATTTTCTTTATTGATTCTATTTGAATAAGGTTGCTTAGGTGACATTATTTAAATACAAATAATTTGATCTGTTGAAAAATTGTGTGAAAGCTTTGTGGAATATTCTGAAAGAAGTCTCAATTAAAGAAGAAGGACGAACAATCTTTGGTTCTTGAGAGGATAGAATCCCTAAGGGAACAGGTCCGGGAGAGTAAAATCACGACGGACTCAACCCTAAAGGAGCTGATCAATGAGCTCAGGGAGATTCGCAAGAGTCAAAAATTTTTGCAAGAACAGTATGACAATGTTAAAACTCAGCTGGTAAACAACGAGGCTGAAATGAAAATTTTAAAAACTGAAAATAGGGAACTAAAAAGGGTTGTTAAAGGTCTCCAGGCACAAACCACCTCCAATGCCGAGAACATAAATGATCTTGAGCAGTATGGAAGGCCGTGCTTGGAATTCAAGGGCCTGCCTTATTTGGAAAATGAGTGCCCAGAAGATTTAGTCACCTCTGCCGTGAAGAGGCTAGGAATCACCATCTGTAAGCCTGACATAAGCATCTCTCACCGACTAAGGAGAGCTTTAAATTCATAAGCCGGAAAGTGAGAGATGCAATATACTCTAACCGGTACAAACTGAAACAATCCAACAAAGGTGTAGCCCCTTTCAACCAAATTTTCATAAATGAAAGCCTGACAAAGAAGAACCGTGAGAGATTTAACAACTGTCTCCGGTTCAAAACGGAGCACCAATTCCACCACATTTGGACCAGAAACGGAGTAACATTCTTGAAGAAGGATGACAAGAGCAACATCATAGCCATCCGGAGTGACAAAGACTTGGTAAGGCATAAGATATATTAACACTTGTTGCAGGTTAATTTACAAAATTCCTTAATCCTTTTCTTACATGAAATGTAACAAATGTACAAGGGATCTCAACAGCAACACCCATACTTTTGTACTCGATGCCTATTGTCATATTTATCCTTCAGCAATCTCAGTATTTTAGAGCTAGTAAATGCCATTTCACCCATTAAAGCTCCACATCCACCCTGTTTACTAGCAAACATTAATCACATCCATTCCGATTACTGTGATTGTGCATCCTTGAACTGTGCCCTGAAGCAACATAGCAACAAAAATATTGTTTTATATTGCACACAAATATTCGAAGCCTAAGAAAAAACAAACCTGCTTCAGAACTATTCCTGTCTGATATGGTCAGATCCCCTGACATTGTTATGATAACTGAGACTAGAATAACCATCAAGGGCACAACCATTGCTACTGATATTATGGGATATAACTTTCATCACACTGATAATCCCCATAGTGCCGGAGGAGTTGGAGTATATATAAAATCACATATATATTGCATAAGATCAGACATAGAAATTACTGTCCCAGATACTGAAAGTCTTTGGATCAAACTTAATTTGAAACAAAAAAAATGTTATTTTGGGAGTAATAAACAGACATCCAAAACATACATTTGAAGTGTTCCAGGATGCACTATCATCAATATTGCATAAACTGAATGATACCAACCATTCTGTTTACTTATGTGTTTCGATTCTATGCAAGTTTATGGTCTATCATCATTAATATGTCAACCCACACGTATAACAAACCATAGCCAAACACTCCTTGACCATTTTTATACCAACAATCAAAATATTACCTGCAAATCAGGAATACTGACTGCAGACATTTCTGACCATCTTCCTATATTTGTGTTATTGCACTCAACTTGTTGTGATAGAACAGAAAAAATCCTAAGCAGAAATGAGACCTCATTTTGCAGTGAAAAAATTAAAATTTCAGACATAAAAAGTACATATTGCACAAATTCACTTTATTCAATCATTTATTCCACAAAATACTGCAACGGCCTGCACCATTAACCACAATGACTATATAGAAGAAGGAAATTGGCCAAAAAACCTTGGATAAGCCAGGGAATTTATAACTCAATCAAAACAAAAAGCAAAATGAATCATGCATTATGTAAGCCTGGCTTCTCAAGCACAAGTAAATACAACCAATATAAACAGTACTGTAACAAGCTCAATCACATTTTAAGAGATCAGGTATATTGAAAGAGAACTAACAGATCACAGAAATGATATTGGTGAAATTTGGAAAATCATTAATAGTTTGCTGTCCCGAAAACAAACTTTACACAAAGCTCCGGCTGAACTAAACTAGATGGTACTGCACATTGCGTTGTCAGCAAATTTAACCAGTTCTTCCAACATAGGAGCAAATATGGCATCATCCATTCCACTGCCAGTTATGCCACCACCTGATAATTCCCACACCATAAAGCCATCATCCTTCTTCTTCTATTACACTACCCCAGATGAGTCGTAAAGCTGTGCCTAGTCATGAAATCCCTATTAAATACATCAAACTGGTCAAAAGCATTATTTCACCTTTGCTTTCAGAGACTTTCAACTGGTGTTTTCAACATGGTGAATACCCCGGGGAACTTAAAATTGCGGAAGTAATACCAATTTATAAAACAGGTTCACAAGTTGAATGCACTAACTACAGACCAATTTCACTACTGTCCCCTTTTGCTAAGATTTTTGAGAAAATTATGTATCAACGTCTGTACAACTATGTTGAAAAATATGAAATGTTAACAACTCACCAGTATGGTTTTCGATGCAATCGGTCCACATCCCTGGCAATTGACGACATCCATGAAAGAGTGTTAGCTGCGCTTGATCAAAAGCAATACACATGTGCTATTTTCTTGGACCTGTCCAAAGCGTTTGACACAGTCGATCACAGGGTTTTGTTGTGGAAGTTGGAGCATTAGTATGGAGTACGGGGAAGCCCCTTAGAACTGTTCCGTAGCTACTGAAGTCATCGTAAACAATGCACACGCATATCAAACGTCACATCACAACTGCTAAACGTAACCTGTGGCTGTCCTCAAGGTTCGTCACTGGCTCCTTTACTCTTTTCGCTTTACATCAATGATTTACCAACGGCATCTAAATTCACAACGAAACTCTTTGCGGATTAACATCAAACATAACAAAATTTTGCGAGCTATTACCCGCAGCCCTTACCGATGTCGCGCTACTCCACTATATCACGATTTGCGTCTTCTAAAGTTTAAAGACATTTACAAACTTGAGGTAGCCAAACTACTACATGCGTTTTGCACTGGTACCCTACCTTCCACATACAACTCTCTGTTTACACCTATTACGTCAGTGCACCATCACAACACCCGAAGGGCTGAAAACCAGATGTTACGTCGTTTTTGTCAACTGTTGTGAATATAACCTTGTCCAGAA
>QLIY01002539.1:0-18272 GCA_003260075.1 Phallusia mammillata | reverse complement strand
TACAAATTCTGAAGCTGTCAAAATTTTATTCAATTCCGATATGCCCAGGGGGCTGGTGGGGTAAACGGTAAAGTTATAGGGTAAAACTTAACAATTGACACCTAAATATGACATAAAACTNCAATTCCGATATGCCCAGGGGGCTGGTGGGGTAAACGGTAAAGTTATAGGGTAAAACTTAACAATTGACACCTAAATATGACATAAAACTAACTATCCAAATTTCATCCAATTTCAACATTGCTTACCAACTTTGCCTATTTTAGAGGTTAGTAGGGTATATGGTGTAGCTACAGGGTAAAACACAACAATTAACATCTATAAAAGGCACATTCTACAAGCTGTACAAATCATAGCAGAACGTTTGGAAAAATGAAATGTAACAGTCTGCTCAACAAGCTTTAACATTTACTTGCTTCAACACAATACCATAGTTTAACAATGCCACTGTAGCATAAGTAGTTACTGTATGAAGTGTAAATGTTATTTTCATACAGTTCAAAGCTGTCACTAAAGAATACTGACAAGGTTTGTCAATTGTAAGTCGATTGAGAGGAACACAGAAAATAATTCAAAATCATTGTTTTGTACCACCTGTTTAAAGAATTTTGCTCTACATGGATTACTTTATTGTGAGAAGTAATAAAAATTAAGATATGTTGATAGGTCCACACCACAAATACTCAGCAGGCACTTTGTTATGTCACAAAAGTATTAGTCCAAGAAGTAATTTTACTTTTATCGTTCGTTTGGGCAAATTAGAACAAGAAAGATAGCTGTCTCATAGATTTCCATTTTATATTGCATTTACCAACTTACTATACACACCATTTGACCTATTATCATAATCTGTTTTCCAAGCAAAAACAAACAGGTCCACACACACATGTTTATGTGAATTGATAAAAATGGTGAAATTATATTTCGATTGTTAATAACTAATTGGTTGTAGAAACTACGAAGTCATATTGTTACAAAGTTGCACACAACAAATTGTTTTTCACTTCAGTTACCTTCCTTATATGGCAGCCAATGTGACAATCAGTGTTTAATGACCATTCATTGCAGCTATCATAGAGGTTTTAATCAACGGCGTTTGCCTGACATATAATGAACCGAAGTATCAAAATTATATTGTGTCCAAGGTGTGAAATCTCCGACAAAACTAAAAAATAGGCATGCTAACCTAATTATACCTAAAGGACCAATATACCCTAAAACAAATACTCCGGGGTTTAGAGGTGATAAATGGGTGAATCTAACCAAAAGCTACAAATCATTTGATATACTTCACAATGCACCAACCAACAAACTTCTGGTTTATGTACTTTTGTGAGTAGCGCCGTTTTAAAATTTTATGTTTTGAGGGCTAGTTGGTGAACCAATGGGTGATTTGGGGTCAAACTTGGA
The DNA here is from genome assembly GCA_003260075.1 of Phallusia mammillata. Taxonomy (NCBI): domain Eukaryota; kingdom Metazoa; phylum Chordata; class Ascidiacea; order Phlebobranchia; family Ascidiidae; genus Phallusia; species Phallusia mammillata. Next base: position 16,862 of record QLIY01002539.1, on the reverse strand, counting down.
TCAAATATGGATAAATAAATAACATGTGTGTAAATTTGAATACATATAATGTACCCATTCTTGACTAAACACAAGGAACAACCAGTATAAAAGAAAAGTAGACCCATAATTAAATTTGGCCTGAAGCTTTTTCTCAATATAGTATTTTAAAGATTAGTATTGTACTAAGCATCCAAATGGTGCCCATTAAATTGTTAAAATAACACCCTAACCACAATAAAAACATAATCAAGATTTCAAAAATGTCAGTTATTCTTCTGTATTAAATGCATAGTCCTAAAGGTTTAGGGAATGTTTCATATGGGTTGTTATGCTTCTGACGCCATAGGGCTGTTAACAACCCCTAACTGCCATGGCGCGAAAACGTCTACCAAGCACTCCAGAAACCAAGTAACACACAACTAGTTGCCCTTGTAACACTATTGCACCACAAAAATTTTTCGTTTGTGGGGCCCAATAACATACAAATTTGTTTTACGCTTTAGGAGCTAGTGGGGTTACTGTTGGGGCTACACAACAATAGAGTTGAACACAACAATCAGCACCTATAAATAGCATACTCTACAAGCTATCCAAACTTTAGTCAATTCTGACACTGTTTAAAAACTCACCCATTTTTGAGGGCTAGCGAAGTAAATACTGGGGTTTTTCCCCCCCCCCCCCCCCCCCCCCCCCCCCCCCCTCCAAATCCATCAAACATTTGATGGAAAAACGAGTCGGACAAACTTCAAGGAAAAATACCCATTTTAGGGGACTAGCGGGGTAAACACTGGGGTTATCAACAAAAACATTTGATGGTTAAACGAGTTTCCAAAGACAAACTTTGGGAAGAAAAAACAAAACAAAATTTGAGTAAAATGAGGGAAGGGGACGCAAAATTCTACAATATTTCCAGATTTGATCAGCCAAGCCAACATTGTTTTAAAATTTCACTTATTAAAAGTTCTACACCCAAACATTTAGAATATAAAATCACTGTGAGAATGACCCAATCCTGTAATTTTTGTCTCAATCAGCTTATGTTTAAAATTTTAAATCACTACAGGGTTTTTGAGTAACAACCATTAATGCTTTTGATGTCATAACTTATAAGGCTGTTGATAACCGTAACTGCCATCATGCAAAAACACCCACCAGACAATCCAGAAACATATGTAACTTATGTCCGGGGGCCATTATAACACTATTACACCACAGAAACCTCTTGTTTGTGGTGCCCAGCAACATAAGTAGGCATTTGTTACAACACTAGTTATTACCACAGACAACTTACTGATATATGGATTCAACCTTTGCTGCCAGGACATTCACACTTTTTCCCCCCCCCCCCCCCCCCCCCCCCCCCCCCCCCCCCCCCCCCCCCCCCCCCCCCCCCCCCCCCCCCCCCCCACACTTTTTTGTTTTCTACATCATTCCAAAAGTCCTGTGAAAAAAACAAAAACATAATTAATCTCCAAATCTCCAACATAAGTTAATTGACACAGAGAATTTAACCTCCATGCCGGCAGTAAGCCTTTTACATATTTTCAGTAGTATTAGAATGGTGGTTGTAATGAACTAATAGAAGTGAAAACAGTTACTTTGGACTTGTCCAGTTGTTAACAACCCAACAAAAATTCTTGCAAGTCAAAACAATTTGCCGGATTTGGCATGCCTATTTCCTCACCATGGTGTTACAAAAAAATACATTGGGTTAAGCTTGCAGTACTTTGGAAATGCAGGTTGGTGGATAAATAATTTGAATTTGTGCATTTGCATGTGGTGTACAATATACATACCAACATTAATAAAAAATAAAAGTTACAAACAACGTCCAGTTTGAAAATGATGTCTTTATTGATAGTACTACAGACATCTTCGAGGTTTCTATACATCCAAATATTTATGTCCACAGTTATTGTTTGTTGATTGCAAACTTACAAATTTTGATCAACACCAATGTATAAATGCCCTATGGTATTACCTGGATGATGATCTGAAAAACAGACATGTTATTTAGTTACAATAAAATTAATTGTTTATTAATGGTGTCAAATACAACAAAAGTACAAAAGTTTTTAAATTCTTCAAAAAATGATTGGACATAAAATGCTAAACTAATTGTATGCTCAATAACAATGTTTGTAGAAGTTTTACCAACAAATTGTACTTTGTTCTGACTAAGGATATCTAGGAGATGGTAATTGTTTATCTAACAAGATGCACTAAAACGTAATGTACAAACACAACTGGTTAATTTCTGTCCTGTTTGGTTTTGTCTCCCTTTATCCAAATTCTGTATAGACAGTACAAACTTTTACAAGTTTGCAATTCAGCTTTCTTAAAACAGTAGAGAAGCTTTCTGTGTCTATTATAGTTTTAAATCATCATATCATAACTAGATAAGTGCTTTGCACCACTCAACAAAAAGTGAGATTACCCATGCAAACTGTCGTCAGTCTGGGGCAATTGTTTGCATGACTTTCATCAACATGCAAATTTGTCTCAATTTAATCTCTCTAAAAATTGGAATCATTATTGTACAAACAAAAAAGACTTATTTTAGCACTATTTAGTACTTAAAACCCCGTTGTTATAAATAAAGACAAAAACGTTTTTTTCGCTACTCGGTTAATGGGGAGAATCAGTTTTGCGAATTGATAACAAAGTCACTTATATGCAACTTACAATTTATTAAACCGTTGCTTACTATTTTTTAAGATCACAATTTGGGATTAACAAGACAAACTCAAGTTAATATTTTAAACAATTTGATTGTTCATCAGTATGTGAAAGTGGCACAATCAAGGGTTTTTCTGCCTGAGAAAATACATTGTATAACTTCTTCTACTCTTTCGCTTCTCTTACACTAGCTTTTTTTAATTTGTAAAAGGTGGTGTGCACATGTGTTGCATTTAAAAACTTACATTCGTAAAATCTTCTACTGAAAGTTTTACAGTAATAGATCACTTCCTTGCATGTTTAATACTAGCTGATAAAAATAATGTGTCAGGGAAAAGGAACCATAAATCTGATTTAAAAAGAGAGAGTGCATGTTGCTGATCTTTAATTGAAACTCAGGTGATGCACCACACAAGAGAATTGGCGTGTTGTCACCTCCTGTGTTGTGGTGTTAGTGCTGACCTAGTTAAAAGAAATTAATTTCTAATTTCAAAAATAGAAATCATCTATCTTGCCTTGAATGAGGTTTATAACAACCTTATTTTGACGTTAACAACTGAAAGTTAACAATTCAGTTGATATGTAGCATTGTTTACGAGTAATTTAGATAATTGGAAAAACTGGTTAATAGAGTCATAACACTTGGCAATTTGCAATACCGATTAACCAGTATCATCTGTGTAAATAAACTCAAGGTTGCTAGTTGCTGTTTTTATGCTTATGTCAGGAAAAGATGGCAGCTTCCAATAAAATTTTGGACATGCAGGACCAACATGTCCTAAATGCGCGCATGCATGGTCGTCCATGTGTAAGACCAATTTCAGCAAGTGACAAAGAGGTTAGGACATTAGGACATTTAAATGTTTTTGTTGCAAAGTTTGTGCAAGCAGTAAAATATATTTATATGCAGCTGCCCTACAAAGTTACAAACAAATTGGCAGTGTCATTTATGAGTGTTAGGCAGAGAAAAGACCATTCTGGATAAAATATCATAACAATAAACAATCCACTTCTTACTGAGTGTTTAAATCGAACATTATCAGATCCTCCAATGCAATTCCTTAGAAATTTTACATAGATACCTGTTTAACCGGGAACAATTGGCCTCTGTCGTAAACAGGTTTATCCTAAACAATGTCGTGCCACTTGTTTTGAAACTTGGCTTCGCGCCTCATTTTGTGAACAACCTGCGCGAAATCGCCAACAAAACTGTTTAACCGTGACTTGACACAAAAGAAATTATTCATAGATATCTAAAAACAGTATATTTTTTAAATTATAAAAATAAGCTGAAAGCAATAAATAATTAGGAATAAGATGTCACAAACTATAGCACATCAAAACGAATTCATTTTTCACGTGCAAAATAGCAACTACGACCATTAAATAGTAATCAAAGGCATATTTTTATTATCCCCTGTTCTATGCGGAAAAAGTGAAAGGTCTGTTACTTAAAATAATTGCTAATTGTAGCTTTTTTTAATTGGCGCACGGGGCATTACGTAAGTTTTTTTTTACATACAAAGGCAAAGAAAAACGCGTAGTTATTTTAAAAACACAGAACAAATATACATCTTAAGGAAAAGATTNCAGAAAACACTTGTCAGGGGGGATACCTATGTGGGATTATGATCTGTACAAACGTATTTGTCAAGTAAATCAATCAACACCTCAAGCATTTAATTCCACACAGCTGTATACCATATGTTGTCACCTTTTGTTGACTGTTTGTCGTTGACAATTGTACGTATATATACATGTTGTTTCGAACGATGCTATATCACTTTAATATCATCATCACTGTAACTCAACTTAACTTTCGTACCAATACAAAGTCGCAACGGATATAACAGTGCACCAACGAAGTTCAATCAAGGATCAGACCCAGCAAACGTCGGGGTCGCTACAATTCGTATAACTGCACATAAGTGCAATAACTCCTAGAATCATGTGTGCACCCCGAAAATCATTAACTACTATAACAATCTGGGTATGCGCTAAACCAACTAGTTTTCCTGAACACTTTGCTTATCCACTAACTACCTTCTAGTTTTTGCATCTAACTTAGGTATTGAGAAAAGTTAAGCGTAAAATAAGAGTTTAGCTATCCCGCAAATTTATTAATTAAAAAATCGTGCCGTGGTAACATACAAACAACAAAATTGTTAGCAGGTAGACATTTGTAGAGAAATACAAAAAATCCTGTACATTTTGCATATGCCTACACAACAAATAGTTTGGGTTTGAAGTAAAACAACACGAACAATTCTAAAACAAATCGAATTAACCCCCCCCCCCCCCCCCCCCCCCCCCCCCCCAATGATTTGATGATGTACCAATCATACGTTTGATAAAACTTCATGAAAAACACACAGTCATTCTTCTATAAAATTTTGAGATAAATAACGTATATTTCAACCAAACAGCATCACCAGTATCTGCAAGCAAGCAAAACGCATGAAAAAAAATTCTACCTGTACAAAAATTTGAAGCATAAAATCGATAAAAAAGAAAACACAACTGAAACAATTTGAACAAAACTGCATGAAAACTTGCTGTGCAAACCACTATTGATAACACAGATGGTGGGCAAAACTTTGGAGAAATAACGCAGTCCGAAAATCGCTTTAAAATAACAACGAAAGAAGAAGAAACAAACTAAAAGATAAGATCTAAGACAGTGAGATAAAGCGATGATAAACCCAAAACAACAACAACAAAATTATGAAGTGTTAGAAATGATGGATATATTTCTTTTCAATAACAATGTTAAAATTCACAAAAAATAAAAACGGGGTGACACAATACAAGGAAATCGACATTTAAAAAAATATTTTCTATTTTAGTTTCAAAAAAGTTACGGAAGATCAAACATACATCAAAACAATATGTTTAAAACTACAGGCAAAAAATCAACAGTTTATCACAAGTCACAGATAACAAATTCAACAAAACATTAAATAAAGCAACACAATTTAAAACTGATAATAATGGTGGAACATATGACTAAGTAAGCTTTCCAATCTGTTGCACTAACACCATAAAGCACTATCACTATAAAAAAGTGAATAATAAGAATGAAAAATGTAAATTAAACTTTTGCTGATTTTGTATTTTATAACGGTTATGAAATTGTTTAATTTTTAATTCAATTCTGNCTATAAAAAAGTGAATAATAAGAATGAAAAATGTAAATTAAACTTTTGCTGATTTTGTATTTTATAACGGTTATGAAATTGTTTAATTTTTAATACAATTCTCCTATACATTTTTAAGGGCAACAACAGTTGCACCATACAGTGGTCTCTCAGTTTCGAAAGCAAATGACCAAGAGTTTACAGTTGGATCATAAACTTCAACCGTCTTCAAAGTTTCAGCATTGTACCTAAAAACAAATCAAATCTATTTGGATATGAATGTTTTAAAAAACAACAATTTGACAATAAAAAGTTAGAATTTGTAATACCCACCCTCCAAAAACATAGATCTTATTGTCCAACACACAAGCAGAAGAGAGGTAACGTGCTGTTTTAAGTGGTGCAACATATTCCCACTTGTTTTCACCTGGTTGAAATCGTTCAACTGTTGACAAAACCTTTCCCATATCACTATCCAAACCTCCTGCAACAAGAAATACATTTTTTACAAACCATAATTCATATTTATTCGAAAGTGTTACAAACTCACTTTCACAGGCAAACACATCCCAAGTCAAAATTTACCAGGAAAAACTTTTATGTTTTTTCTTTTATGGAGATTATCTTTTTTCAATAAAAAAATTACAAAACAAGAAATAAAATATCGCAAGGCATGTATTAACCTATTGCATAAATTGCTCCATCCAGTAATGCTGTGGCAATGTAACATCTTTCTTCACTGAGTGGTGCAATCACATCCCATTTTTCAGCCCTTATATCATATCTTTCACATGAACATAATGACTCCTCGCAGTTGTGACCCCCAATGCAGTAAATAAAACCTACCAAAACAATTCTTGGACGATTTTTGACACAGTTTATCAGGAGCCACAATAAGCATATATCAGTTGACAACATTGGCACACTTAAAACTTTTTTTGCATAACTAACTTAGCAGGGCAATAACTTTAAACCCCCCCCCCGACTCCTCGCAGTTGTGACCTCCAATGCAATAAATAAAACCTGCCAAAACAATTTTTGGACGATTTTTGACACAGTTTGTCAGGAGCCACAATGAACATATATCAGTTGACAACATTGGCACACTTAAAACTTTTTTTTGCATAACTAACTTACCAGGGCAATAACTTTAATTTCATACAACCACATTTACACACCACTATATAATTTTAATGTAATGAGCAATGATATGAAACACAGAACAAAATGACAGATTATCTGATTATATACATAGGTAGACAACAATCCTAAATATTAAAACTGATAGATTTTACAAACACAAGGCTTAGCAAACTGTTAGTCTAGGTTTTTGGGTCAATGCAACCAATCCCAACTCATAAACATCTGTACCGACACGGCCAAAGCAAGGCGTTTATTGTCATTTCCCCTGCTTGAGCTGTAGGTTTCTTTTTAACACTTTTAAGAGAAAATAGTTGCAAGTGAAAAGTTATAAGAGCTACCAGGACAATACATCAATCATTTATTTCAAAATGCATCGCTAAAGTTCTTTTTTTCAACAAGAAGACTAATTGTTATGTTGTAATCTAAGAGAACAGGACCGTGTGCAAAAAAACCTGGGCAATTTGCATTTTGTTGACAAAATATTCAGCATGCATATTGAAAAAAATTGCTGTGAAGAAATTGGAAACCCGAGAAATGGGAAAAGAGTCTGTGATAAAACAAGATCATGTTGGATTACACAACAAGAAATATTTGTGGTGCCATAGAACAAGTTATAAGTAGGACAAGTAATCAGAAACAATGACTATTTGTTACCATTGTAAACTTCTGTTCCATGTCCAAACCTTTCATGCATCATGTTGTTGAATCCAATCCATTTATTGTTGTAAATGTCAAATTTTTCACATGATTTAAGTGCTCCAGCATTATAACCTCCAGTAACAAAGATGTGTTCTACACCAATGTTACAAAAACAAATGATTACCAACACAAATGTAGAGCTCTACAGTTGAAAAGCAGTTTAAAATGTTTTCTTTGTTATTTGTTCTTTTATACCATTTACTATGATTACAATAGTGTTATACTTCTACATTTAAATTAGGTTTCATCACAAAGTCCGAAAGGAAATATGAATGCAGATTGGTAACAACATTGTTAGGGAGCGATAACATTTAGATTAAGAAAGACGGAGCATCTCAGTCACTTGTGTTTCCCTGAGCATAAAACTTAAGCGACATTACTCCAATACTGTGTTTCCTGATAGATTGAACTAATTTGGGGTCACCAACAGCACATGTAAAAAATAATAATAAAAACAGATTTATCGGACCTGTAATGAAACAGGCAGCTTACAGCAGACACATTTTGAGCATAATGAATTCAAGTAACTCCTGGTTTATGAACTTAAGCCAATATAGCTATGTTTTAAGTTAAGTGTTATCAGGACCTGCAAGAGTTTATCTTCAATAAATAAAATTAAATATTTTTGCATTTGCAACCAGCTGTTTCCCCCCCCCCTTTGAGCATAATGAATTCAAGTAACTCCTGGTTTATGAACTTAAGCCAGTATAGCTATGTTTTAAGTTAACTGTTATCAGGACCTGCAAGAGTTCATCTTCAATCAATAAAATTAAATATTTTTGCATTTGCAACCAGCTGTTCAATATAAACAACAATTTTCAAACATGACATTACATACTTTCAAAATATGCCGATCCACAATATCCACGAGGTTTTAAAAGGTCTGGAAATGCTTTCCACTCGGTTTGTTTAATCCATGCCAACATCTCACAATTGTGTTGGGGATTATTGCTGCTTGGCTTATCAGTTCCACCTATCACAAAAATGTCATTCCCAACTTTTATGGAAGTTGCCCAACATCGACCAGTCTTCAGGTTCTAAAAGTCAATTAGGAAAATAAACAAATAAAAGTCTAAACAATACACAAACGTCGCTCATGTAACATTTGTATCAGTACCCTGGTCAAACGATATTGCATATTTTTGAGTTGTGTAAGTACGCTTCCCCCCCCCCGTTGCCCAACATCGACCAGTCTTCAGGTTCTAAAAGTCAATTAAGAAAATAAACAAATAAAAGCCTAAACAATACACAAACGTCGCTCATGTAACATTTTATGCTGAGCATCAAAATTCTGTTACAACATATGCAAATCCATCTAAATTTAAATAATTCACTTTGTATCAGTACCCTGGTCAAATGAAATTGCATATTTTTGAGTTGGGTAAGTACGCTGTTTGTTTTTAAACTAATTTTTAATTTAAGTGCAAAGATATTGGAGTAAAACTGAAACTGTACAAAACAAAATAAGCCTTACTGGTAAAGATATTGTTTTCTTGTTTTTAACGTTGTAAGCAATACATTCTGTCTCCATTTCCTCACCCCCAATCGACAAAAAGTCATCTACCAAGTAAAAAAAATAAAATAATAAAATAATACATAAGATATTTGCCATAACTGTTACTTACAGGAAAATAATGGGCAGCTGATTTCAAATAGGGCATCAACAAGCCTGTTGGAACATGCCAAACTTTTGTTTACCAAGTTCTGCCAAATGTAAACAATAGTTACTGTTTCAATGTATATTAAGTACTTTAAATAAGCAGGAACAATAATAAAAAATCCACAATAGAGAAAAAGGCATACAACCCCCCCCCCAAATAGGGCATCAACAAGCCTGTTGGAACATGCCAAACTTTTGTTTACTAAGTTCTGCCAAATGTAAACAATAGTTACTGTTTCAATGTATATTAAGAACTTTAAATAAGCAGTAACAATAATAAAAAATCCACAATAGAGAAAAAAGGCATATAATAAATTTTACTAAAATCTATTTAAAATGGTTCTCAAGTGATATCAACCCCCCCCCCCCCCCCCCCCCCCCCCCCCCCCCCCCCCCCCCCCCCCCCCCCCCCCCCCCCCCCCCCCCCCCCCCCCCCCCCCCCCCCCCCCCACAATCACTAGATTTAAAACTAATAAAATGAAACAAAACGTTAATATCGAAACTAGTATTCCAAAAAGAAAATTTAAGAATGGCTAGTGCACTTAAAAACATTCTAATTAATTACTAACCTCACTGCGCACTTGAGTCAAAAATTCAACACTCAATAAGGTAAGGTCAAGCTTAAAAAACACTTTTTTAAATAGTTTTTCTCGTTCAAGAGGTTTATGGTTAACCCACTTAACAATTCCTTCAAAAACAGCTTCTTCACAATTCTACAAAATAAATTTTAGGAGCCTCAACAACATATAAAAATGCCAGGTATTTCAACAAATTTACGTTTTTTCTTTTTTCCAGTATGGCAAGCATTTCATTGAAATCAAGTTTTGCAAAATCATCATGCTGCACCACAGCTGACATGTGATCCTCTATACATTGATTTGTTTTGACTTTGACTTCATTAAGATTGTACTGCTGGGCAAAAGCTCCAAGTTTTAGGCAGTTTTCAGCAGATATAACCAAACAGATAAAACTGGCACACTCCCCCCCCCCGTTTTGCAAAATCATCATGCTGCACCACAGCTGACATGTGATCCTCTAAACATTGATTTGTTTTGACTTTGACTTCATTAAGATTGTACCGCTGGGCAAAAGCCCCAAGTTTCAGGCAGTTTTCAGCAGATATAACCAAACAGATAAAACTGGCACACCTGGCTTTTAAAACTAAACATTTAAATAGAAAACAAACAATCAAAAGCTTAAAAATCACATCCAAAAGACACTAAATCAGGCGGCCATTTAACAACCATTAAGAAGATCTTTTAGATAATTATCTTAAGATAATTACAAAGAAACAGTTTTCCCCCCCCCCAAACAAACAATCAAAAGCTTAAAAATCACATCCAAAAGACACTAAATCCGGCGACCATTTAACAACCATTAAGAAGATCTTTTAGATAATTATCTTGAGATAATTACAAAGAAACAGTTTGAATCATACTGCAAACAGTCACCTTCAATTTCAGTGTATTCTGCATCATCCAACACATCAAGCATGTTTTCCTCAGTAATTTTAATTTTACCAGAATAAATAAATTCTATCAAATTTTCAAGTCGATCAGGTGGGATCCCTTCAATATTAACAATCCCACTGTATTTCTCCATCATCTATAAAAAAAGAAAATGTTGTGATAAACATAAGTTTTGTGAGCAAGATACATTTAGCCTCATTTTAGCTATAATAAAGACAGTGTTTAATTTACAACAAAAAAGGTAGATTGGCTTTGGTTTTAGAAATGATTTAGGTGTTAATGATTAAAAAACTGAAATGAGATAAGGAATTGGAAAGATGTAACACTAGTTAACAAGTTCCAGTAATTAGTTGCTTTAGGCATAGCTCTCACATGGTCAAAATGTAAGTGTTAGTTAACCCTTAAGCTAATTAAAACTACATCAATTTTTCTGACATTTCTACAAATTTACATTGCAAAGTTAAAGAAACAAAGTTAAGACTCCGAAATATTATAAAATGCATGTACATATGTACATACCCCCCCCCCCTCATAATAAAGACAGTGTTTAATTTACAACAAAAAAGGTTGATTGGCTTTGGTTTTAGAAATGAATTAGGTGTTAATGATTAAAAAACTGAAATGAGATAGGGAATTAGAAAGATGCAACACTAGTTAACAAGTTCTGACATTTCTACAAGTTTACATTGCAAAGTTAAGACTCCTAATATTATGAAAATCATGTGCATATTTATATCCTACTGCACGGTACCAATGAGCAGAAAATTTATTTGCAACAAAGAATGCCAAGCTTCAAGTTAAGTTAAAAACATAGATTAGAAACCTTAAAAAAACTTACTTCAATTGTAAACATCTTTCTAAAGTAATTAGAAACAAGCATCAACACACTTTTGTGCACTTTAAATTGCTTGCCCTCCGACTCCAGCACCAAGTCACAAGTGGACTCATTAGCTGTTCGATCACTAAACAAATAATGCTATAATAATATTCCATAGTTACCATTTGGAGCCACTTTAGTCATTTTGATCACAATTATATCAATACTTTTCCTAAAATACTGATATTTTTTTTCACTTTAGCACACCATGACAACTAATGCATATTATTAAATTACACATAAAATGATGAAACAACCCTATTTTACCAATTTCAATTAAAGTGCATAATTAAAATGGATACTGTTTTGGAATTCCAAAATAGTTTTACAGGAAATAAACACATTAAATTATCATCTGGTGACCCAACACACTATAAAAAACATAATAAATTTTAAGGTACTTAATAGTTGAACACACAGGAAACCTACTCATTTAGCAGTTGTCCCAACCAATCTCTGTGTTTTAGCACAACATTTACATCGTTGATATTTTCCATGTTAATACATTTAAGTTTAAACCAACATCTTAATGAAAGGATCACCTAATATAAGTTAAACAAAAAAAAGATCAGGTTATAATTATATTAGGTTGTATGTCTAATGGTGCACATTAGGGTTCCTCTAATTCTCAACTTTTTCACTTTTTGAAAGAAAAAAGAAACAAATCAAAAATTCATTTCTAATGAATCTGGAGAGTCTCAAAATTTTTATTTAAGCAGATTTTCTAATGAAAACAAACAAAAACATTTCGATTGTATGCTTTTTCGCTTCTGTAGTTGTGATTTAGTGATTCGGTACCAAACCAGCAAAAAAATGAAGTGACTGTGGGTTTTGTCATAGATATAACTCAACTGAGCGTGACTACTACCTGGAAAAGGTAAAAGTTTAGTTGCAAGTGCATTCTAGGGGTAAGTTGAAATAAAAAATGCATGTAATAACTGGTGTCACATTTACTTTTTGTTTATGATCTGTGACATAATTTCTCGCGAGAAATTTCTATTTATTTCTCAAGAATCGAGACTCTATATTTTTTCAAGATTTTGGTTTACCTAGTTATTTTGCTTACAATTAAGCATTATTTTTTCAAAATAACAAAATTTTGTGTGGTGTTAAAATTAGCTTTTGTGGACAATAGTCTGTGAGTGTACTGGTATGCATCGACAACCAATACTTAAATGGTACTAAATACTTATTAGATACCAAATTTTGATGTTAAGTGTTATTTTCTGTTACTACTCAAAATTAAAATCATAAACGAAAACAATCAACTTCTGCAGCATCTAGTAGTTCAAATCAAAAACAAACATGGCAAAGGCTTTAAATTCTACACCTTGTATTTAAATATATGCAGCATTTTTTGGTTACATTTTACCAGGTTCTGTCACTTTAAAAAATGTTACCTGCAGTGACTCTTCAACTTATTTTCCCCCATCTAAATACATTACCAGCAAGTGAAACTGTAGTATTTAAAAGCACAGCTAAAAGCAAAAAAAAAATTAAGAAAATCGTAGGTATTTTTCTGGCCAAATATCCCAATTATTTTGTGTAACAGCTTAACCTTTAAACAGCTAACTTGTTTGTATTTCCTGACCTGAAAGTAACTGGCATGGATTTGATTTCAGCTCGCTCACAAAATAAGTCTAAACTTCAGCATTGATTTTAAAATAATACAAATTTCAAACTGAAAGCTACTTAAGTTGGTTCCGCTATGACTCCAAGTTCCGCAAACCAATGTTTATCTCAAGGGAAATTCCCACAAGACAAACAAACGTCGAGCCATAGACATCGTAAAACTACCACTTTTTCCACTTAATATATTCATAAGTTTTTAACAAATACACTTTGTGGAATATTTAACAGTTAGTTACTGCAAAACTGCTCAACCTCGGAACAAGTCCTTCAAACCTGGTTTGTGGCATGCAACTGTGATTTGACTTTACTTAAAAATATATGAAAACACAATACTCATACAACGTAATAGTGTAATTAACTGTAAAACAGCATAAAAAGTTTCCCCCCCCCCTCAAACCTGGTTTGTGGCATGCAACTGTGATTTGACTTTACTTAAAAAAAAATATGAAAACACAATATTCATACAACGTAATAGTGTAATTAACTGTAAAACAGCATAAAAAGTTAATAAGCATGATCTAAAAATGAAGCTGGTGGGTATAATGTTCTTTGCTGACATAAAGCACAAAAAAAACGAACCTCAATAAATTGATGCAAAATAGACTGGACCATAATACACAATGCTTGCAATAAAAAAACGCTATTTAAGTCTTAATAAACTACAATGTCGACAGAAAAAAGAAAACTACTATATTTTGTACAGTNCTTAGCTTACTGTTACAATATGCACAGTTTAAGGTACAGTTTAAAGACTTGTTTTAGCACAAAATCATACAATATAGTGAATTTAAATTACATTGCTTTTTGTTTAACCATTGCTTTATATGGCCACAACAGTGGCAGCCGTGACTGGCTTCACAAGTTCAAAGGAAGTTGTCCAAACATCTGTTGTTGGGTCATAAACTTCAACCGATTTTGTGCCACTGCTAAATATAAAATAATGATTACACATGTTGACTAAATATATGAATACATTTGCATAAAATAAACTGGTGTTTTTTTACGTTCCAAATGAATGGATACCTACATACTGTATAGTCACATTAGCAACAGTTTTAAAACACTTACTTTTTCTTCATGTCAAATTAAACTTGTCATACTGTGACAATAGTATGACAAATCATCCTTAACTATGTTGGTGAGTCTAATTTATGTCAAAATAAAACAGCCATTGCGGTATAGATGCAAAAGATCGTTCTTAACTGTGTTTCACAAATTGGAATACTCTGGCCCGCTGTAACCTCCCTTCATGTACATAATATGAAAGTTGCACCTTATATCGTTGAAAAACACACAAGCACATGGTGTGGTGGCAGCAAGCAAGATCAACAATGTATATACCACCCTCAACCCAATATATGTGATAACTGCCATATTTAAATTTGATATATGTAACTATAACTGTAACAGTCTTTTTCTAGCAAGAATATTGCCTGGTGGTATGTGTGGTCATTCAAAAAGTAGAGGCCACATTCAACCCTGTGTATTACAAAGGAAGAGTGATAAAGTCACAAAGGAAAAGTGGCGTCCTAACAATGGAGAAATGGTGCACTGTTTTTTGGAAGGTAGTCATACAATCATAGATCCCAACAGAAAATTACTGTACTAAAGTATAAACAAACCCAAGAGTCCCAAATCTACACTTATCATCATGTGCCAGGCCCATAGAAGGCGTTGCACCAAATATGTCTTACTAACCTACACCACAGGATCTTGTTGCACAAATATGGCTACAAACCATTTAAAACAAATCAATTATGTTGCATGTGAACATTGAATTGTTTTCTAAATAAATGACTTAATAGCTTCATAAGTTTGGCGACACTTATCCAAAAAAACTTACCCGCAAACTACAAATATTTTGTTTCCAATCACACATGCAGAACAAGAGCCATGGCCAGTTTGAAGTGATGCCACATACTCCCATGTATCTGAGTTTGGCCGATATCTTTCAACTGTTGATAGGTTATCTGCACCTCCTACCATTTTAACAGTATTTAAAACTGGTTAAATGTTGTCTATGGTTCAAATTAACAAACATATTACCAAAATTTTTTTTTTATAAAACACCCCTTAAACTAATTGCAAATAAATCATACTCATATCTAATAATGTAAAAGCAAATAAAGGGATTGCTCAAAAAATGTCTTTTCAGTCATTTTTGTTGTAACATGCAGTTAAGACGCTCACATAAGGCCATTGCCCATTTTACTATTTTTAAATAATGCATGTTTACAAGAAATGCATGTGAAAAGCATGTTTTCACAAGCATGTGAAAGTTAATGTAATGTCAAACAATGTGATTGATATACCAATCATATAATTTAGACATTTAAAATATGTTTATTTAAGTATCGAATTGGTAAGTGGTTGGACTGAGCAGCCAAAGCATCAAATCCCCCACACTAGTTACATCATTTCAATTTCACACTTGATTTGAAAACTTTAAACTAGTTTGAACGATTAAAAGAGTAAGTGGAACTCATTTTTCATCTGTAGTAACTGACAAAAATTCATAAAAAATGTCATACTCTGTTGGAGCGATCAGGATACCCAGCCAGTGCGTCTAAAACAGAGGGGCATTTTTACTTTACCACATCGATTAGCTATAAAAGTTTTCTTTAAAATCCATTAAACTTTTCACAATGAAAGACATGAGCTAAAGGGGAACACAGGGTAGAATCAACTTGTGCCCTCTTCACGGATAATAAAAATGATTAAAAAATTGTTGCCATAAAATACATAAGAGCCTTTACATATAAACTATAGGAATAAAAGAAACTTAAACACTTGCCAATTGCATATATGGTGTTATCAAGTACAACACCAGCAAGATAGTTTCTTTTCTCCTGAAGAGGTTTAATTTCAATCCACTCTTCAGTTTTGATGTCATAACGTTCACATGAAGTCAAACGAGTGCTGCCATCATGTCCACCGATGCAGTAAAGGAAACCTTAATACTCACATTTTAAATGAACAGAACTCTAAAAAATAACCAAACCAATGTTTGTATTAATTATTTTGACAAATATTTACCATCACAAACAACCATTGCATGACCATATCTTTTCCGCAACATGGGATTTACTGCCATCCACTTGTTGTTAAAATAATCAAACTTTTCACAACTTGACAGTGTTCCATTTCGATAACCTCCATTTACAAAGATGCAATCTGCACCAAAAAGGTTAGCAGTTAATGTTATTAAAAAAAATAATAATTTTCATTGTTGCATTTATAAAACAGGTGGACAAGGTGTCGAACATTGCAATCCAAATAGTTACTACCTAATAAAGTTTCCAGTTATTGTACAAACTTTTAAAATCTTAACCAATTTTTTTAAAAACTACCTGGGTACCTTGTTTACCAAGCAATAACAAGACCAGACTCAATTCTTGTAGTTAGCTACAACTGCATCCATACCATAAAATGTAAAGTCGAATAAAGCAAACTGGTAAGGAACAGATTAAAATGAGATGTGTGATGCTGTTTTTGTTTGCAGTGTGTGTGCATACATGACAATACCCATTGGTAATATTTGTGTCACAATACATGTTAAACAAAGAAATAAAAACTAGTAAAAA
>QLIY01002538.1:0-18279 GCA_003260075.1 Phallusia mammillata | reverse complement strand
GACATTTGTTCATCGACGGGAAGTTTAGTCACGTGTTCATGCTACCGTGATTGCTGGCATCTGGCATCAGACGGACTAAGATGTTTACGTATGTAGCTCTATCATTATAACTGTGTTCAATCAATAGCTTCCACCATTGTTTTAAGTAGTATTACCATAACTGCCGTTAGTGCGAACTGTTTTCATCTACAAGGTCTTAATCTGTAACGAGAGATAGGCCGTAATAGCTAATGCAGTCACCTTACGGCACTCCAGTTTGGGAGTAGTCTGCTAAAAAGCCTCGTCTCGTCAATCTGTTCGATGCCACAACTGGACATTAACTACAAAAGAGCCCAAAAAAACTGTTTCCGAAGCCTANTTACCATAACTGCCGTTAGTGCGAACTGTTTTCATCTACAAGGTCTTAATCTGTAACGAGAGATAGGCCGTAATAGCTAATGCAGTCACCTTACGGCACTCCAGTTTGGGAGTAGTCTGCTAAAAAGCCTCGTCTCGTCAATCTGTTCGATGCCACAACTGGACATTAACTACAAAAGAGCCCAAAAAAACTGTTTCCGAAGCCTAAACAACTGTTTCGGAAACAAAGTGGTTTCGATTCAGTTTCATATTAATGTATTGCTTTTGTATTTCCATATCTATAATTGTGAATAGTGGACTTAATTATATCATAGCAAGTAATGACTACTTAGTAATCGGTTAATAAACGCAACATGACGTTTTCTCGCAAACTCGTGAATAAAAATGCTAATAGCGCTTTTTGCAAAATGTCGTAGATTCGAATTTTGTCAAATGCAAAATTGGTTTGTAAGTTTTAATCCCGATTCGGACCGTAAAGTCCAGGAATTATAGTTGACAGACCAATAACTATAGAGATAAGCAATTTAGAACAGCAAATTGAAAGGATCCAAAACTATCCAAATTGAACATGTAATTCAAATTAGCCAAAAATATTCGGTACATATCGCGGTTGCAAAGTTTACCGTTTTACTCGATTCAACTTTGTATCATAAAACATAGTAAGCTTCAACTTCTAAAATAATTTTAAAATTGTACACTTTTCCAAATAGTTTATTCCTATTTTTTTGAAGCACAAATGTCAAGTTCGTGTTCGGATTCGCGAATGACGATTCGTGTGGACAAGTGCGCGTACAATGGGCAAATCGGTTTGGCGGATTACCCTGTGAGCAACGACAATATCTATGACTATTACAATGGGGCGATTTACCCGGACGGAACCCTGTTGACAACTCCCTTTGAATGTCAGGGAACCGATTTTAATGACCACTACGAATTCGACTTTGGATTTAATGAATGTGGTACTGTTGCTTTGGTAAGAATATTTAAATGTATTTGTTCGCAGAAGAATAGTTGGCTGAAGTCAAATAAAAATGCCAATTATAACAACAACAAATATTTACCTTTTTACAAAGTTTGCTGGTTTTCATCTGGCATTAAAATTACGTGCTGTTTTACTGATAGTTTATCATTCCTTGGCATAGTAGAATTTATTATTTCTGTGAATATAAAAATGTTTGTTCGGAAATTTCAACTAAACGTCCAGTAGACTAAATACGTCGTTGCTGTTCAAAAACAATCTTAGCAAAATATCAGGGCCAGTAATTGTGTGTAAAACATGACTACGTTTCGACAAGTGGTGTTGTCATCATCAGCTGGTCACCAAAATCATGTTTTGCACACAAACACTGGCTCTGACTTTTATCCGACTTTATATCAGACTATTTATAACCGCGAATAATGTATAAAAAACAATCTTGTTTCCTTATAACTACGGTTGAACGAATTACCAATAAATTTGAAATTGGGCTAAAACTAAACTATTGGGTTTGAAGACTAATGATTCAAACAAAACATCTTTAAATTAAGTGTTTATAACATGATTATTAGACTTTTTGTATTTATTAACGTTTTGTTAAGGGATCGGGATCTAATCAAGAGAACTACAAAAACTCTGTTAGAATGTGGGTGGAATCTCCTGTTAACGGTGGCTTGGTATCACGCGGTCGTTGGTATTTGATCGAAACGACTTGTGCAAATGAGCAGTACTTTGACACGTCTGGAAGTTTTGCCCCCGATGACACACACGCTATCATAATCACCGGTGAAAACGGATTTGCCGACATTGAAATTAAGTTCGATTTCTACACAGACTCCACATTTACGGTAGGTTATAATTTAACTTGGTATTGGGTCCTTTTGTAAATTTGGCAGTGTTTTCTATATTTTTTGACTAGCGCTATCCTTACAACATTATTGCTAATTTAAGGTGTTCAATTCGACCACTAAAATGGAGTAAAACTCCGTTGTACACAAGTTACAATTAGTTGCAAAGAGTTCTTGCCGGCCCCCCCCCCCCCCCCCCCCCCCCCCCCCCCCCCCCCCCCCCCCCCCCCCCCCCCCCCCTACAAATAGCATATCACAGAGCTCCGGCACCGTAATGATAATAGCGTCAATTATTTTAGTTTTTGAAACATTATCGTTTTCCCACTGTACAGACAAAAAAATCAGTAACTCATTGGCAGGTTGGCAACCATGCTTGAGGCAATGTTAAACCCCACAGAATTAAAATGAGTCAAACGCGTAGCGTGCAACTTTGTGTTACGTTATAAATAATTCGGTTGATTCGGTCAAATTTATTCGGTTTCAGGCGAACCGAAATTTAGCCGATTCAGTACATCACTAATTTTAAGCGAATGTTTGGGCCAAACGTAAGTCCACGTCACATTAATTAAGTTCTGTGATTAAAAATTACATTAGCTTTTATAGGAATTTATGTTTGTGTTTAATTGATTTGCAGAGTCCGTTCTCTTCAACCGACTATCCTCTCGTCGTCAACGTCAACGATGACGTGTATTTCGCAATCCTTGCCGAAACAACAGACACTGACGTAGAGCTGTTTACAACTAATTGTGTTGCAAAACCCGAACCTAACCCAGATAACATTGCCCACTACAGTATGATTGGAGAAGGGTAAGCTTGGCATGTGTTTGGACTTCCAGGCCTGTTTTATGTAACAGTAAATATCTAAACAAAATCATGTGAGAGTTTTGAATTAAAACATCGGATGGCTACAGACTGAAAACTCTGAAGCCTGAAGTCATCCACCGTTTTTTTATGAGTAGATATATATATTTCAAGTAATAGGCATCATCGGAATCTTATTCAAAAATAATCTACCTTTTACATTACTGTAGGTATACAGTCAATGTCCCCCCCCCCCCCCCCCCCCCCCCCCCCCCCCCCCCCCCCCCCCCCCCCCCCCCCCCCAAACAGCTGCACTAAATGGATCTAATAGGTACAAACAATGTGCACTGTCTGTTATACAACTTTTATTATTATTTTTTATTACAACATTATATTGCACAAAACAGATAAATTTAGCACATTGAAAAGACGTATTTCCATGTTTCCTATTCATACTTCAATTTACATTCTTCCAGCTGTATCAACGACGGAACTATGCAGCGATACCCATCAACCAATCCAATGAAAAACCAATTCAGTGTCATAGCGTTTCAATTCCAGACCGGTCTGCCTGGTATCACTGAAAACACCAATGTTGTGATACAGGTAAATAGATTTCTAAAATCCTTAACCTAAAATTTTCAAAAGTCTGCAATAAGATATTTTTGTCAAAATAATAAATGATATAAAACAATGCAATCGATTTATCAAAATACCTTCGAAACAAAAATAAGCGTAAAACAATTTGACCTTTTTTGACGATTTTTAGCTGGATTAAAAACTTGCGTAACATGTACATGTAGCAACCTAAACGCTAAGTATTGAGTTACGGGAGGCTGTTGTATTAGTATAAAAATAGCCTACAATTGCCAGAGGAGCTCTATAAATTTGAAGACTGTTATATGTTACAACATATAAAATTCTCCTTAAGCAGTGCTTTTTTGTCGGTTTCGTTTGCAAACTTTATTGGTTAATTAAAAAAATTGCAATTATCACAGCTCAAACAGTTAAATATAACAAGACTGATTTAACTGAGCTAAATGATGTTTAGTACTTACAAAATAACATTTTAAAATTAAGCTTTGCTGTACTAACGATTAAAGCACATTTACCGTCCCTTAGGGGTCCATGGGTATCAGGTTAAGAAGTAATACCAAATGATTGATGACGTAAAATTTGTACTTTTCAGTGTGAGGTGGTTGTCTGTGCAACGCAGTTTAGTGGAACGCGTTGTTCTAATGGATGTCTGTTTGGAGGAGGGATAAATAAACGAAGCACGATTTCTAGGTATGTTACACAATTGCTGCCGTTTGGCGTGAGACGACATTTACAGGGCCGGCCATATACTGCACATTAAATCGGTTTGATCAAATGTAACACAAACATGGTATCATTGAAATAGGCTATTGCTGCCAGGCATAATGTATAACCAAGTATTGCCCATCCAGCAGTTTTATTGTAAACAATCGACGTTTCGACGTCCTATACAATGGTATCATTGACTAGGTATTATTAACAGTAAAGTACCCCTCAGCAACCAATGCCTTTTAGTAGTTCGGCCAAACTTCTAGCACAAGAAAAACACTAACGACGATCCAAACTACACAACCGTTTTTTTTTATTGAACGTCAAAAACACGCCTGGTTGGAGATAACCCGAAATATCTCGCAAAATTGTCCCGTGTGATGTGAAAGGCGATGCTGAACAGCAGTGTAACAAAACTTGTAAACACTTTCATCCAACCACTTGTTTGTAATTAATCTTTTTTGATTTTTTTGCAACGTGGCAGTAAACTGTACAGCAAATGACAGTACCTCGTGATCACTCCAGTTTTTTGTGACGAGATATATTGCGCCATCTTGCGACGTTATTTCATTAAACAAAGCTGCCAGAGAGCTTGTGTTTGGAGAATAGCCTACATTGCAAAATTTTTAGACTTCCTTCGATCAGTAAGAGGGATGTTAACACACACGATGAAGATGATGACGTCATTACTCCCGTTCGCGACGCAAACAACGCAGAAACCGATACTATTAATCTTCCAGAGTCTGCTGGCCTTAGAATTGTCGGCCAAATTCCAGGTTCGTGTCTAAATAGTGTTTATAATATTTATGTGCCTGTTTGCCAAACTATGGTTTTTTTGTATAAGCTGCTGCGCTGATGAGATTATACAGGTCGAAACTGTCTGTAGCTTAAGTACTTTTTTGTTATTATTATGCACCAAAAGGTTGAAAAATATGGAGTAACCAAACTTACATCATAAATAAGCGTTTAGTCATTATCCACTAACGTTTTGCGCTCCATAACGTTGCTCAGCTATTTTCGGCTTATTGATTGTTCAGTGCAATCGCTATGTTTTCTTTGACCAAGCGAAAAAAACTTACTAAGTGAACACTTTTACATGGTTTGAGCCTGTCACAATAAGTTCATTTAATCTAAACTCGTTTCTTTTGGTTTCGTTTCAGAACCGGATACGACCAAGCCGCCCCCCCCCCCCCCCCCCCCCCCCCCCCCCCCCCCCCCCCCCCCCCCCCCCCCCCCCCCCCCCCCCCCCCCCCCCCCCAAGCTACATCTATTGCGACCGGTCATGCCTCAGGGATTACATCTAAAGTGTTGTGGGTTGTTTTGGGATGCTTCATTGTTTTCAAACTTACTGTTGGAACATTATTGTAAAAAAAAGTAGTTTTCTAATATATTTTTTACTGTTTGCTGTGCTGTAGATGATTTAAGTCGTAATATATATTCTTAACGACATCAACTTGATCTTAAATCAAACAGATAAGATATAGATGGAACAAGCAATTGCTTGTAATTGACTTGCGAACAAAGTCTAACACAGATACACTGAAGAGTTAATATCCTTTTCCATACTAAATTCAAATCTTGAGAACTGAAGGACTTTGTTTTGGGAGATAAAATTGATGTCATACGTGACTAAAGTTTCTTTGCTATCGCCATGAAGTGTATGGGTAAAACTCTCTAACGAAGAAAGTAATTATGATTTTTTACCAATTCTATATTGTGTAGCTTCAAATTGGGGCTTAAAAGTCCAAACAACTTGTTCGGTTTTTAATGGCGTCTAAGGTCTCAGCTCATTACTAGAAGATGCTATGTAATTACGTAGTTCTGCTTGTAGGTGTGAAACAAAAGTTGGGTAGGTCACAAACATTAAAATATCTTACATATAAAACGATTGGAGTTGGTTTGAATATCCTGAAAACAATTGATAAACGTTTTAGTGCATATGAATGTTAGTNGGAAAAAAAAAATATCTAGTGCATATGAATGTTAGTAGACAAAGTTAAAGCTATCTCTTTGGTGAACGTTCTGTAACAGCAGTTTAGTGAACAACAGGGTCAATATGGCTGAGCATTGAAGTTTGAGGGGGGTACTGGGAAAGTTTTGAAACAAATATAGTGCATTGTTGCCAGCGACAGGTTAGCAACAAAAGACACAACGAAACGACGCTTGTCAATAAAGGCGTAAAACGGATACAGCGGGTATTTCCTAATTAAACACGGACAAGGCGGAAGGGTAACCCAAAACGCAAGTTCTGTCACAGCTCTTTAGTAAACGACAGAGTCATTATGACTAAGCAATTAAGTTTGAATGGGTACTGGAAAAGTTTTGAAATTAAAGTATGAACAGTTGGTGGCAACGGGGCGTAAACAAAACATAAAATATGTCGACGCCCATCAGGTGAGGTGTAAATTGAGTCCATAAACCAATTCCCTAATAAAATACGTGTAAGCTTGGAAAACCCCAAAGGTCTGAATATAAGGAGGAATCACTGTTTCACAAAGCTGTCAGCTTCAGAGTCAGTACAAACATCACACTACTTGTGATTTTTTTAAACTATTAATTGCAACAACTAAACGGTGCAAGCCACTTGCATTATATCATGTTTACATCTCAGGTTCGCTGAGTAACGCGAATTTACTATGCATTTACTCGTGGTAATGGTTTCGCGTCCTAACATTTGTCTGAGTAAAGGTCTGTGCCGTCTGATCTCAGAAAGTAAGCGAAAAGTAATATTCCGTAGATACAAGCTAGATTTTGAGACTATTGCATCATAACTTTGCAAAACGTCCTCAAATTCTGCATCTTGCTGTGTAAAATGGCACTAGTAGCTGTTGTTTGTTTAGTCAAGCTTTAGTTTTCCAATGTTACATCATCAGCTTTATAGTTCGTGAGTAATGGGGGTAATGGCAAAGGGATTGTAATGAAAATATAATTGAAAAGTTTGAGAACCAGGGTTTTGTATGCCAATACTCATATCCATGGCTTTGTACGTTGTCTCTATTATTGTAGTCTATTACATTGTGAGCGGTCGATTATTGACTTACGGTGCAAAGTTCTAAATGGGGTCGTGTAAATAAAAGCTTGGAAACCTCTGGTTAAAAGAAAATACATCTTTCATCTTTACAATTTTTTGTTATTTTGCTATTAAAATAGACGCACTTTATTACCGAGTAAACAAATACAGTAAAGTGTTGGTAGTAACAAACAAAAGCATAAGGTCCGATTTCCTAATATACAACAAGCAAGGAAAATCCCGAACGTCTGAATAAAAACACGTAAAAGTAGTTAACGGGGCCATTATTTTTTAAACAAACACAGCGAATTGTTGGTAGCAATAAGCTGTCAATAAAACACCCAAGGGTCCGAATTTTTTTAAAAGACAGGCAAGGGCAATATAAAACGTTCAAACACGTAACACGTAACAGTTCGGAGGGCTTTAGCGTCAGCATAAGCATCACACGTCTTGTGTTATTTAATCAA
The DNA here is from genome assembly GCA_003260075.1 of Phallusia mammillata. NCBI lineage: Eukaryota > Metazoa > Chordata > Ascidiacea > Phlebobranchia > Ascidiidae > Phallusia > Phallusia mammillata. Next base: position 10,515 of record QLIY01002538.1, on the reverse strand, counting down.
TATAAAAAAAACTCACTTGTTTACAATTATGTTTTGAGCTAAACTTTTTTGTAATTTATAAACGTGACAGTAAATAAGCTTTTGTTTAGTTGTGAAAAACAGTCAAACGTTTTTTTACTTGGGAATCGCGTTAGTTCCTGGCAAAGCTACCTGCTTTATATTGGTACAGAGTTGTAAATCGGACCGGGTTCGGGTTCGGGCCGGCTTTGGGCTAAGGTTTTGTTTTTTTAAAAACGGGCTTGATTCGGGCCTCGGTATTTTTTAATTGATCAAGCTGAGTAGCTAGTTACTGGATGTGAACTAATGTCAAACAGCCTCAAAACGCCTTGTTCAACACCAAGTGTCTATTGTGTTTGTTGTCTTGGTCTTTATTGAAGTTTCAATATATAATTAAACTTTCCGGCCTAAACGGGCTTCTCGTAAACGATTTGGGTTCGGGCCGAGTTTCGCCCCCCCCCCCCCCCCCCCCCCCCCCCCCCCCCCCCCCCCCCCCCCCCCCCCCCCCCCCCCCCCCCCCCCCCCCCCCCCCCCCCCCCCCCCCTTCGGGTTCGGGCTCCAATTTTAGGCCTGTTTACAACTCTGATCTTGTATTCAACCCAAAGTTGTACCAGCATAAAAATATGTCAGTGGTCAATTTTATACAACGTTATTGTTTTAATGTGCCATATGTTGCTTCGTCAAGTTGCATAGGCTAAATACTTTGAGTGTGAGTCTCTATGTTATTTTAACAGAATCAAATATTTTCGCATTTGTCGAACAAAAAGTCATTTTATGTCTGAATTTTGAAGGACTTAGACACAGTTTTATGTAGGGAATCAACAGCTTTAAACGTATTAATTTGTCACAATTATCACTCTAATGACCCCCCCCCCCCCCCCCCCCCCCCCCCCCCCCCCCCCCCCCCCCCCCCCCCCCCCCCCCCCCCCCCCCCCCCCGTGGTAATCTGCCTCTTAATACTTCTGAAAGTATTTGCTTCTACCGATGCCAGTTACACCTATGGAGGGGCTGCTTATTGGAGAGTATTTGAAGAACACGAAGGAATAGTCACTGTCAGTAATGTTAAAGCTGATATTATTATACTCTTTACAAGTAGTAAACAAGCCAATATATTAAAACTTATGTCACTCAAAATGATACAAAAAAAGGTTTTTACCTGCGATTCGCCTCGTTTTCTTTCTTTATAATGCTTTTATTAGTTTTAATTGTCGCTTGTTTTTACACTTACGAATTCGATTGGCAGCTGGTTTATTTCTTGGTAGAATTAACCGTATTTGCGTATCTACTTTTTTATAACATACAAAATGTAGTCAAAAAGAGCGGCAGACGATCAGCGAAATCTTTTATTTGCAGATATTTTAATTTTCACCTATTTAGAAGGCATCGCCAACCCCCCCCCCCCCCCCCCCCCCCCCCCCCCCCCCCCCCCCCCCCCCCCCCCCCCCCCCCCCCCCCCCCCCCCCCCAATTAAGCGTAACATTTACTTTTTATAATTTACTTTTTCAGATAAAAGTGACAAACCAATTGAATACAGGCGGATATTATGGCGGACTTTATGACGCATCCTTTTACACCTTTGAGAGTTCACACATTATGCCCAGTACAGACTACTTTCATTTTGATTTAACCGATCTGAGCTACAGTTTTGATTCTGTTGCGACTGTACTACAGGGATCTACCTTTGTCAACGTAACGGAAGGAGTTTCAAGCAAGCTAAGGTTAAACAGAATAAAAGCGTAAACATATGTATTTAGGAGCCTATTTTCTTTGGCTCACTAAATGCTTTACCTTTCTAATATTCTTTTTAAGTTTACTCGAGCTTATCAAAGAACTAAAGATAATTTGAATGATTTGTTTTTTTCTATATTCAAAATATGTCCAGAGCAAACATTAATATACCTGTAACCTAAACCATAATTGTGTTTTTCAGTCACTATGGCTGTTGCTGGGTGGACTATTTATATGACTATCATGGATGGAGCTTACCAGTTTATATAAATCTTGAAAGACGGGGTAGTAAAATCAATTCATCTCCTATCGCCCTACAACGACCGATTGTCAGGTATTTGATTTGTACACCACACAAAGCCATTTTGCATTGAAGCGAATTCAGCAAACAGCTCAACGAACGTTTTATTTTCTTTTACATAAAACGTGCCTGGTGTGCTTTATTTCCTTGGTGAAACAAAAACAAAGTTTTACACGAAAAATCTTAACAGGTTTGTGATTGGCTGCCCAGACATCCTGGTTATTCCGATGATTGACCAAGATGGGGATCACGTGACTTGTCGCTATGCCGACAGTTATGACGAAGGGTATGACGTGTTCAACAATAGACATCCTTACTTTAATCTGACGTATTCGTCTACAGAGGTAAGTTCCATAAGATTTCTTTCTATGTGACTTCAACCAGAACTTACAGAAAACAACATTGATAGAACGAATGTCGGATACATTACGACGGAGAGGGAGAGGAGACAAAAGTTGCTGTTCCTCTCATTATCGAGGATCATTCAAGTTCATCTTCGCAAGTTCTCAGCTACAGCTCTCTACAGTTTGTCATAGAAGGTCGTTAACATTTACAAAAATACGAGGAAACGTAAAATGCAGTTGTTGCATGTCGTGGTCCAAAAGTCATATATAGTAAATCTTTAAAGTTACTTGATTTACCATTTCTTACTTGAGTGAAGTAATGACACAAGCTAAAAAAGTTTGTCGTACAAACTCCTATATCGTTTTTAGTGACATACTCGTCGGACAATTGCTCCGACAAACCAACCTTCATCGACCCAACCTCAGATCACAATCAAATCTATGCATTGAGTTCTGGAAATCTTTGGCAAACAACTGTAACTGTTGAGTCAAAAAACGGGTAAATTTTACGAAAGAAAATTGGTTCAAAAAATTTACCGCTTGAATGCTTGCCTCTTTTATATATATTTTTGATTGATTGATTTATCATATGAACGGTAATACAATAATTTCTATTAATGAACGTTAGTCTAAAACGTTTGTTGCAGAGTTGTAAACTGGTCTGAAATTGGAGCCCGAAACCGGTTCGAGCCTGAAAGTATAAGGCCGAAACACGGTCCGAAACCTAATCGTTTTTGAGAAGACCGTTTAGGCCCGAAAGACTAACCTATACATTGAAGTCTCAGGAAAAACCAAAACACTAAACACAATAGAGTTGGTCTTCAACAAAGAGTTTTAAAGCTGTTTGACATTAAATCAGCTCCAGCAAACTAGCTCTTTTACTATAGTTAAATTTATTCAAAAAATACTAACACTGGGTGTAACCGTTCCACTTTTTACTCATTCGATATGCGTAAAATAACTGGAAAGCATTTCGTTCACCCTGAGGCTCGTTACATTACACAGAGAATAATTTGTTGAATTTTGCTTTTTAGCACGGGGAGTTTCCTTGTGCTTGGCATAAGTGACCTGCAATGGCAAGGCCCAGAACATATTGATGACAATGCGTATCAATACACAATTGAATGGACGCCCACAGAAAACAGTAAAGGATTTAACTACATGTGCTATACTGCAAGTGATGGTACAGGGTACGTTTACCTACACTTGCTTGTCTGTCTTTTCACTTTTCAACAGGTAGAGCCTCAGGTATAAGTCGTGACCATTATAACCAGTACGAAGTTTCGGCATTATATACACGTACTTAGTGCAAGAAATGTTATGTATCTTTGTTCAACCCCGAATTTGTGTTTATTGTTTCAGAACTCATACACAACAGAGATGTCTCCAACTTTATGTGGATGGTAAGAACATTTCTGTTTATTTTCTGCATGTTAAAAACATATTATTTAAAAAGACTTTGGTTTGGTTTTTGCTTTAGTACGTGTAAACTTTGTTTCATAAAAGGGTTTCTTGATACTTCATTCTCTTTGTCATTAAATCTGTTCCAAATCAAATTCTGAAAATAATTCTTGTGTGAATTTAGAAATCGACCCCTGTCTAATAAACAACGGAGGTTGCAGTGATAATTGTACATCGACGGGACGTGTAGTCACGTGTTCATGTTTTCAAACTTGCTGGGAACTCGCATCAGACGGACTAAGATGTTTGCGTAAGTACCAGTGTTATTTTAACAGTATTTATTCAAAACCTTTAACCTTATAACTGCCCCCCCCCCCCAAAAGGTGCGAGACCTGTTCCTAGGAGGTGCGGGCATGCTGAATCATTAAGGTTGGTTAGTTCAATTCTATATGAATACAAAAACCCAGGGGGTGCGCAAATTGGATGGTGATTTGAAAGGGATGCAGCAAGGAAAGAAGGTTAAGAAACACTGGTTTAGAGTGAGTTGCGAAAAGGCGAACGAATCCTGGTACGAAACCTACAGCAGGCTAGATTTTGTCAGCCTCCACCTCCCCCCCCCCCATTTGCGCATCTACTTTTTTATAATACACAAAATGTAGTTAAAAAGAACGGCAAACGATCAGCGAAATCTTTTATTTGCAGATATTTTCATTTTCGCATATTTAGAAGCCATCGCCAATTACCGTTTTAATAGTTTTTGTTCTAATTATGCGTTACATTTACTTTTTATAATTTACTTTCTCAGATAAAAGTGACAAGCCAATTGAATACAGGCGGATATTATGGCGGACATTATGACGCATACTTTAACACCTTCGAGGGTTCACACATCACACCCGGAACAGACTACTTTCATTTTGTTTTAACCGATCTGAGCTACAGTTTTGATTCGATTTCGACTGTGCTACAAGGATCTACTCCCCCCCCCCCCCCCCCCCCCCCCCCCCCCCCCCCCCCCCCCCCCCCCCCCCCCCCCCCCCCCCCCCCCCCCCCCCCCTATGTATTTAAGAACCTATTTTTTAGCTCATCAAGTGCTTTGCTTTTGAAATATCTTCTTGCGTTTACTCGAGCTTATAAAGAACTAAAGGCAATTTCCTTTTTTTCCATTTTCAAAATATCCCCACCACAAACATTAATATACCTGTAACCTAAACCATAATTGTGTTTTTAAGTCACTATGGCTGTTGCTGGGTGGACTATTTATTTTACGGTTCGGGATGGAACTTACCAGTTTACATAAACCTTGAAAGACGTGATGGTAAAATCAATTCATCTCCAATCGCCCTACAACGGCCAATTGTCAGGTATTTGATTTTACGTCACACATAGCTTTAATAAACAAACCATTTTGCATTAAGTAAAAATTTACAAACAACTAAACGTTTTTATTACCATACATAAAGCGTGCTTGGTGTACTTTATTTTTTGGTGAAAAAAACAAACAATCTTTTACACAATTAACTTTAACAGGTTCGTGGTTGGATGCCCAGACACCCTTGTTATTCCGATGATTGACCAAGACGGGGATCACGTGACATGTCGCTATGCCAACAGTTATGAAGAAGGAAATGGCGGGGTTTATCAAGACTATCTATACTTCGATATGACCTATTCGTCTACAGAGGTAACATTGTGAATCCCAGTCATCTTGCATGAGTAAGTTGGATTTGGTTCAATTACGCTCAGGATAACTCGAATTAAGAACCTAAATACGACCTAAAACTTTTTTTTCGTAGTGCATTTCGTATTTAAACACAAGTCGCAAGATAGTAAGCAACTAAACTTATATGAAACCATATTTAAAAGAACGAATGCCAAATACATTACGACGGAGAGGGAGACGAGGCAAGAGTTGCTATTGTTCTCATTATCGAAGATCATTCAGGTTCATCTTTGCAAGTTCTCAGCTACAGCTCTCTACAATTTGTGATTGAAGGTCGCTAACATTTACAAATTAAAGTACAAAACAAGGAAACGTCAAATGCAGCGTTTTCTTGTCGTGGTTCAAAAGTCATATATAGTAAATCTCTAAAGTTACTTGATTTACCATTTGTTACTTTCGTGAAGTAATGACCCCCCCCCCAATTTGTGACATCGGCGGGACGTGTAGTCACCTGCTCATGTTTTCAAACTTGCTGGGAACTCGCATCAGACGGTCTAAGATGTTTGCGTAAGTACACTAGTGTCATTTTAACAGTATTTATTCAAAAGCTTTAACCTTATAACTGATATATATATATATATATATAAGTATGTCGTGATCGCTGGTCTGTATGAACGGTTTAGATCTGATCCCAGTTTAGAATTTTCTGATTACTAGTCATGAAAAATTGCATTATGCCCCATTACCTACTACGAAGCTGACATGTGCAAGCATACAAGGCAGGCAACGGCGCTTATGATTTTTCGATGAGCTCACCACTGAGTCTTTGCAGTTCAGTTGGTTTAGAGCAAGGGTTCTTAACCAGGGGTGCACACACCCCCAAAAGGTGCGAGACCTGTTCCTAGGAGGTGCGGGCATGCTGAATCAAGGTTGGTTAGTTCAATTCTATATAAATACAAAAACCCAGGGGGTGCGAAAATTGGTTGGTGATTTGAAAGGGGTGCAGCAAGAAAAAAAAAGGTTAAGAAACACTGGTTTAGAGTGAGTTGCGAAAAGGCGAACGAATCCTAGTACGAAACCTACTGCAGGCTAGATTTTGTCAGCCTTCACCTTCTTATTTGTGATGCTTGGTAACCGGCTGATTCGCTGTGACGCGTTCAATGAACCTGGAGTAAAATGATAGCTTAACCTTGGACTTAAATAGCAAAAATGACTCGGTTATCAAAAGCAACATCATTTGCAAAATAGACCGATTGAATTTTTCAGTAAACGATATTCATGAAAATATCGTCAACTTCTACAATAATTCTAGAATTGTTCCAAAAAGCTCGTTCCAATCTATCACTAAACATTTTTGTTTAAATCTATCAAAATAGCAAAAATGACTCGGTTATCAAAGGCAACATCATTTGCATCTTAGCCGTACATTAGCGTTTACGAATTTCCCCCCCCCCAAGAAAATTGGTTCAAAAAATTTACCGCTTGAATGCTTGCCTCTTTTAAGCTGATATATTTTTTTGATTGATTGATTTATCATATGAACGGTAATACAATAATTTCAATCAATGAACGTTAGTCTAAAACGTTTGTTGCAGAGTTGTAAACTGGCCTGAAATTGGAGCCCGAACCCGGTTCGAACCTGAAAGTATAAGGCCGAAACACCCCCCCCCCAGGCAACATCATTTGCAAAATAGACCGATTGAATTTTTCAGTAAAAAAATTTCAGGAAAATATCGTCAACTTCTACAATAATTCTAGGATAGTCTCAAAAAGCTCGTTCCAATCTATCACTAAACATTTTTGTTTGAAGCACAAATGTCAAGTTCATGTTCTGAAACGCGAATGACGATTCGTGTGAACAAATGTGCGTACGATGGTTATATCAGTTTGGGTGACTACCCTGTGAGCATCGATTATACCGATTTCGGGCTTATACCGGACAGAAGTGATTCGACAACTCCGGCTGAATGCCAGGGAACCGATTTTGGTGATTACTACGAGTTTGACTTCGGAGTGGATGAATGTGGCACTGTTGTGGTGGTAAGCATGTTCAAATGAATTTGTTCGAATAAGATATTTGGTTTGGGAAAACCCAAATATTTCATCGCACAAAGTTTTTTGCTTTTCAGCTGGTACTAATTATACATTCTTTTCTACATCGTTTATATTTTCTTACTACAATAGCCCCCCCCCCTACTACGAGTTTGACTTCGGAGTGGATGAATGTGGCACTGTTGTGGTGTTAAGCACGTTCAAATGCATTTGTTCGTATAGAATATTTGGTTTGGGAAAACCCAAATATTTTATCGCACAACATTTTTTGGTTTCAGCTGGTACTAATTATACAATCTTTTCTACATCGTTCATATTTTCTTACTCCAATAGCATTGATTATTCATAATAAAATGTTAATTTAAAATATGTCTTTAGTAAAACCAAATTTCAACAAAAGGTGCAGGCGAAAAGGTTAAAAACGTGATTGCTTCCAAAACAATCTTGATTCCTTATAATTTACGTTTATACGAAGTACTATTTGACTTGCTTGAGCTAAAACTGACATTGTTGGGTTTGCGGGCAAATGGTTCATAACGGTGTTTAAATTCAGATGTATTGAAAATGAACAATAAACTGTATGTATTATTAGGAAACAGAAAACAACCAAGCGAGCCACCAAAACACTGTAAAACTGTGGGTCGAATCTCATGTTGACGGTGGCTTGGTATCACGCAGTCGTTGGTATTTGATTGAAACGACTTGTGCAAACGAAAAGTTTTTTGAGACGTCTGGAAGCTTTGCCCCACAGGGCCCAGTTATAATCACCGGTGAAGAAGGATTCGCAGATATAGAAATCACCTTCGATTTTTACACAGACTCCACATTTATCGTAAGTCTTCATATAATTGGTACCAAGCCTTATTGTAACTACGACGTCTTCCAATATTTCTAGGAGAGGTGCATCTAAAATATACAGGGATGCACTGTTATAACACTTGCGCATCTTTATATTACTTAGTGCAACTTTATGTCACTTACCGCACCTTTTTAAGTAAAGATGGACCTAGCATTACAAGGTTGCATCGAGCGACATAAATGTGCAACAAACCATTTTTTATGAATTGACTAGGTTATTAGGTAACACTTCTACGTCACATTTATACTGTTTGTTTTTTATTTAAACCTTGATATTAAAAACCTTAACCGTACATTAACGTCACAGTATGCCATTGAAGGCGCCATACCGGATCAGCCGGTCACCAAGAATTTACCACCAGTTGGTAGAGCGCGAGTACCGGAAAAACCTTTCGTGGGTTCGAATCCCACCACAGGCTAGATTTTTTTAGCTTACGCCTTGCCATATAGTGGTGAATTTTTAGTGACCGGCTGATTCGGTATGGGCTTCAATGCGTCTGGCGTACTGTGATATATGGGTGTGCAGTGATCGCTGGTCTGTATAGACGCTTCAGGGCTGATCCCAGTTATAAATTTATGTTCATCTTAGCCGTACATTAGCGTTTACGAATTTATTTTTATGTTTTTTTTAATTTTCAGAGCGCGTATTCAGCAGATGCCTACCCGCTTGTCATTGACGTAAACGACGACGTGTATTTCGCAATCCTCGCTGAGACCACGGACACTGACGTAGAGCTTTTTACAATTAATTGTGTTGCGAAACCCGACCCCAACCCAGATAACATTGGTGACTACAGTATGATTGGAGAAGGGTAAGACACTGCTTGGTATGCGTTTGAATTTTGGGCCTCGTTTTAAACAGCACATATGTAACAGGCATATCCACGTAACAGTTTTAAAATAAAAAAAATGGATGAGCCTATCATACGTCCTCTTTTTGGGGGTATATCATCCTTTTTGACGAGGAGTAAGTTGTCCTACTGGGAAAATAAAAAATGCCCAAATGTCCACCATTTAGAATTTTCTGTATTTACGAAATGTCTAAAAGACAATGGTGCTTTTAAAACCGGCCAAAGAGCGTGAGTTGTGGTCATTGGTAATTTAAATTAACAAATTAGGTCAAACTTCACCCAAATTTGACTGTAAACCCCCCCCCCCCCCCCCCCCCCCCCCCCCCCCCCCCCCCCCCCCCCCCCCCCCCCCCCCCCCCCCCCCCCCCCCCCCCTACGTAAAATTCGTCAACTATCTTGTGCTTTTTTTTCTTGGGCATAAAAGTAAGTGCTAATATTCTTTGTCAGGAATGAGTCCTACTTTTTAGTGATGAAGTATAACAGGCCTAACATTGGATGGCTATAGACTGAAAACTCTAACATTGGAAGAGTATTATCATGTTTGGTACTTATATTTAAAATTTTATTATTGCAGCTGTATTAATGACGAAACTATGCAGCGATACCCATCAGCCAATCCAATGAAAAACCAATTCAGTGTAAAAGCGTTTCAATTCCAAACCGGTCTGCCTGGTATCACCGAAAACACCAATGTTGTAATACAGGTAAATAGATTTCTAAAACCTTAGTCATATTCACTGCCTTAAACTAGATTAAAAACTGACGTGAAATGTAGAAAAACGCAGGCTCAATATAACTTACAAAAGGTTGTTGTATGTTACAACCGATTCTCCTTTAAGCAGGTTTTATTTTATTGGTTCAGTTTACAATCAATTTAGGACTGGTTTGACTAAAATAAATGATATTTGGCAGAGACAAAATATCTTTTTAAATTAGGCTTTGCAGTACAAACCACCTACATCACATTACCGGCTCCTAAAGTAGTCCATGGGCACCAGGTTAAGCAATTGCACCAAACTATACAATGGTGGTTACGCAGTGTTTGCACTTTTCAGTGTGAGGTGGTTGTCTGTGCAACGCAGTTTAGTGGGACCCGTTGTTCTAATGGATGTATGGGAGGAGGGATAAACAAAAGAAGCACGATTTCTAGGTAAGTTAAACGCTGTCTACTGCGGTGTATTGCGTGCGATAACATTCACAGGACAGTGCATACACTGTACATTAAGTTCAAAGGTAAATATTGAAATTTTCTCAAAAAATGTAAACCTTTAGACTGTGGCGACAACTGGGTGTTTTCCCCAACTGCGTTAACCAGTCATG
>QLIY01002537.1:0-18281 GCA_003260075.1 Phallusia mammillata | reverse complement strand
CAATGGAGGCAGTCGATTTTCAATTCTACTTTGATTTAAACTGATTAAGTGGCACAAACTGACCCCAAATAAAAACATGCAAGTACTTCAACTTTTTCGTGGTCCCCCCAAAATTGCCTCACAGACTTCTAAACGACCGCGGACCCCAGTTTGAGAACCGCTGGTTTATAGTGAGGAGAAATGCTCCACGGCTGTTATTTTGCATGGCATCAAAACTTTTTGCCGCGTCAACGTTCTGTGTGCAACGGAGCGTGTCGTGTCGTAATAGGCAGTCGGAAATGCGGTCGAGTGACGTAAAAACAGGTCGATGACGCAAGTATTGTTTTGAAGGAGAGATGACGTTTTTTGAAGTGTTTACTTGTTGATTTCAAAATGTGACTTCAGTGATTTGACCAAGCGTAAAGTTCGTTGAACTGTTTGAAAAACATATGTTGTTTTCTGGATTTNTGAAGTGTTTACTTGTTGATTTCAAAATGTGACTTCAGTGATTTGACCAAGCGTAAAGTTCGTTGAACTGTTTGAAAAACATATGTTGTTTTCTGGATTTTAAATCGAAATTTGTTGTGCCATCTCTTATACACAGCCTTATTGGCAGCTGTATGTCTGTTTTTCAGTCTGTTTTTTTCATGCATGTCAGCAGTGGTGGGTGCATTTTTTTGTCAGCCGGTTCTATCACAATAGTCATATTTTTCACCCGGCTCTGTTAAAAAAAAGTCCATTGACAGTAACCAGCAATGCTAACCGGTTCGATGATCTCATATAATTTCGTAAGACGGTTCTATAGAACCGGTGCGAACCGACTGAATCCCACTACTGCATGTCAGTATCCTAATTGTGGTTTAAACTTGTTACTGCCAAGGTATGAAAGGTATGAAAACCTTGGTTTCCGTTGACAGAGTTCCTAATTTCAATAAGACTTTTACACTTCCTATCTAAGCCGCCAGACCCGGCAAACGTCACCTCTTCCGCCCTTTCATTACATTGACTGAACGTGACGTAACCAGACATGACGTCACAGATCAGACGGTAAATGGATTTGTAAAACCGGAAATATAACACCTTCTATACAATTAACGGCGACAGGGTTTTAATCGTTCTCACTCTTAATATGTAAGCCATCTCCGTGGGAATAGCACCCAGCACTAATATGTTGTGGTATTGGCAATTTTACTATTTCAAAGTCAAGGCCAACGAGTATACAAGGATTTATATTGTTAAAGTGAACCTTGTTTGATATCGGAGCGAACATTTACTCCCACAATTCAGTTGGGAATATGGAACTACTGCTGTTTCCGTGGGAAAGTTATGTAGTTTGTTATCGATTGATATCGTAACGACGCGCAAAGCTTGTGCAATAATATTTTGCAAAATTCAATTATTCCCATAAATCAAGTTAACTGTGATAATGTTACTGGCCAAAAATGCGAATATTTTGTTCAATTAAAGGGCGTAAATAGGTTAGTTTGTGCAACAATCTTTTTGAGACTCTACATGCTTATCTTGTGCAGTCAGAACCGGTGAGATTTTAAATTTATTTTGTTTGTCTTAGTTCAGCCGGTCGGTTGACGTTCATGGGTTTAACCATGTTCGCCTTAAGCTATGTTTGTGCAACGTTCAAGCCTGCCAGTTGTGTTGCAGATGGAAGCGCCGCCAATTCGACCCCTTTTGCGGGGTTCATGTCGTTCCGGCTGCTTAACCTGCGCCGATAACGAGCCGCGTTTGATAAAAGGAAGCGCAAAACATCTTGTACCGCGTGGTGCACTTTTTTTTCGGTGTGCTTTTAAAAAACAGAGACAGTCTCGCATTCAGGTGCAGACAGTTTGCAAGGCTATGTGTTGCGTTGCTAGTTTTTGTGTTTGGTCAATTAGATGCATCTCGAAACACTGTAAAGGGGTCTGTTAATAGACTTTGTGATAGGTCGTCTGGCCTATATTGCAACAAACACTTTCTCGTACATGTTGTCTTTGGTAGTATTTGAAACGTTCATGATTTGGTAACAGCTTTTTTCAATAACTATATACGACTAAAATTATGTTTTTGAGACAGAAGCGTGTTTTTTGTTAGTGTAATTTGTTCAATCTTTTTTATCAAAAATTAAATGTTTTTTTTGAGTAAGTTTATTGGTGATATATTGGTCCTAGCTTGATTTATATTAAACCTGCTTTGCACTTAATTTCACTATGCAAAAAGTGCAGCATTTACTTTTTAAACTCGTGGAAAACGCTTTAAGAAAACTTCTGTGAGCCAAATGCGAAAAGTTGTAGCTCTTTGTAGTCTGTTTGTAGTTTGTGGAGCTCCTGGGACTACAAGATTGCAAAAACATTTTCGGTGTATGTGAACGCAATGTTTAATACGTGTTTCCCTCACTAAACGATTTGCTATGTGAACTTTCAAATTCCTCTAACGTTAAGTTGTGTTCGCGAATTAACACTCGCGCATAGGACGCTCAAGAAAAGAAAAGCGGTGTTTGGAAAAACATTTCTAGAATAAACTAGTCGGGTTAACCGTGCATTGTGCGTAAATAAGTCCTAAAAAGGTGGATTTTGATGAGAAAAAACATCTCTCACAGCGTTTTATTTCTTTTGAAATGTTTACCAGGTTTCCATTAACAAAAAGATCACCATTAATAACTTATATAATTTTAAGTTTGTTAAGGAAAAAATCGTTTGCTCAATCTTTTTTATTTTATTTATTGAGGCATTAACCTAACTCTAACCATAAAAATTACGTTTTTAATGAAAAAAATCTTTTGCTTAAACATTTTTATTTTCGAGGAATTAACCAAACTCTGTTTAACTTACAATAAAAATTGACTTAAAAAACAACAATTTATCTACTTTTGATTTACTACAGTAGGGCTAATAACACATCAATAGGGCTAGCCCAGTAACTGGAGATTGTGCAACTGTGTGCTGCAAGATCGAAGCAAGTGACTTACCGACGCCGGTCTGAGGAAACCAGGCCCTCGTGGGTTTCATCCACCGTCAAAGTTCCAGCAAAGCGTGCAGGATTCTCAGCTGCACAGGACGTCAACCATGAAGGCTCTACTTGGGGCGCTTTGTGCGCTTACTGTAGTTCAAGCTATGCCCATGACATCGCGTAAGTTTTCAGGTTCGGGCGGGGTTCGGGCTTCAATTTCAGGCCGGTTTACAACTCCGAGTCCCAAATCTAGATCCTAAGTTTTTCTTTTAAGACAGCACGAATTCAGACCCCAAAATTAGATTACTCAACGTCAATTTACAATACAACGTTGGCGGAGTGTAAAGTCAGGCCCAAATGAATCTCATTTTGTTGTCATTTTAAGCTCGAATCCGACTCAAAAAGCCTTCACAACTTTTTTTTTCTGTTAAATATACGTGGCATTTGACAGTAAACAGTTTGAAAATCAATATTACGCTAGCTTTGTTTCGAAACCCATTTCAGTCCCCCCCCCCTCTGTTAAATATACGTGGCATTTGACAGTAAACAGTTTGAAAATCAATTTTACGCTAGTTTTATTTCGAAACCCATTTCAGCCGTGTTTTCTTTACAGATAGCGTAAACGCTCGTTGTCGAGACAAGCTGAACCGGTTCTACCCGGTGGGATACCACTTTACCCGTGAAGACGGTTACAAGTGCAACTGTTCTTATATCCCTGAAACAAGAAGCACTCGTCTTTATTGTCACTCTCCTCTATACACTCGTCGTGGTTCGGCTTCTACCAGCCACGGAAGCGCTTATGACACTTCTCATCGTTTGACTGCTGCAGGTCTGTTTAGTGTTTTTTTTTCTGGTATAAAGTAGATGGATTCTTTTTGTTTGCCATGTCATGGATAAGGGCCAACCAATACAACGTGTCTGCCTAAAAATGCAGTTGTGTAACATGTTACGTATTTCAAGAGGTTGCAATAACCGTCTTACATTTTTGGTGGTCGGTTGAATTTTTACATTGTTGCGATGGCTGATCGGTTAGTCAAACCGCCTTGCGTGCACGAGGTTATGGGTTCTAATCCTGCCTCAACCACTTGTACTTCTTTGAACAAGAAAATTAGGCGGCATTAATTCAATGATAAATAAAACTAAATAAAGCGCCCCCCCCCCGGCTGATCGGTTAGTCAAACCGCCTTGCGTGCACGAGGTTATGGGTTCCAATCCTGCCTCAACCACTTGTACTTCTTTGAACAAAAAAATTAGGCGGCATTGATTCAATGATAAATAAAACTAAATAAAGCAAACTAAATAGAAGTCACCAATTTCTCAAGCCGAAAAAATAAAATGCAAAATGATTTAACAGACTTGCAATTCAGGCGGTGCCCTCCCACCGATCTTAACAATAATACAAACACTACCTATTAAGGATTGCTTCCATCACTACTTTGTTACCCCCCCCCCTGGTGGGATTCGGCCGGTTCGCACCGGTTCTATAGAACCGGGGATATAGATATATATATAGTTTATATCATTATTCTGACATTGACATAGCATTTATTTTTTAAGTTGTTATAGTTGTGCGTGTGCATATTACCCCCCCCCCCTGGTGGGATTCGGCCGGTTCGCACCGGTTCTATAGAACCGGGGATATATATATATATATAGATATAGTTTATATCATTATTCTGACATTGGTATAGCATTTATTTTTTAAGTTGTTATAGTTGTGCGTGTGCATATTAGTCACCAAAATCAGTAAAAATGTACTTGTTTCTTTTTTCCAGACCGATGCGAATACCAGAATAGACATTTTGCGCTGAACACTCGATGGAAAATGCGAGTGGACGGTGTTTTAATGGATTGTCACTGCAATGCGTCAGCTCATTTATCATGCAAGTCTGGTCATATAACATCTACGGTAAGAATACAAAAAGTTGATTTAGTTTGCACAAAGTTACTTAAATACAGTAAACCTCGATAAACCGGATTGACTCGAGATTTAAATGATTTTCAATGTGACAACGGTTAATCCGGATCATTGTCTAATGTGGACAATTTTTTTGGGGTCCAAACGGGTCATTGTGTTACACCATTGTCTAAACCAGGGGTGGGCAACCCACATGTGGCCCTTGATTCAAGGTTATGCGGCCCGCGGAGGCGCTTGAATTTGAAATGTACTGACAAACGAGTCCAACTATAACATATTTTTGAGCAGATTAATGCGCCGATACTATTTTTTGCGACCTGGCAATATGTGGCTAGAATCAAATGCGAATTTTACTTCTAGTTAAGCATATTCGGTCAGCAACAAAGTAAAATCACCTTGTGTTATACACAGGTGCGGCCCGCGAGCTAATTTTGGCTTTTGTTTTTGGCCCCACAGTAACAAAGGTTGCCCACCCCTGGTGTAAACAGTGCTCTTCGGCATATTTCCTCTCATGAGCCCTTTGTAACCAATGCGGCAATCCCATATACCCTTGTGAATTAAGCGTCATTTTTGTACGCGTACATCAAATAAAAATAAATAAGCTTTTACTACCAGGCATACTGTTTATGAAACGAAATGAGCAGAACATAACGCAAATTTAAATTGATATTTTCTAAGACAGTGGTTCTCAAAGTATGGATCGCGACCCAAACATGGGCTGCGCAGGGTCAAAATAAGGGTCGCGCTATGGTGATTCAATTCGGCCCAAAGGAACGAACCCTTGCGGCATTAATTAAACACAAACGAATTTACCCTATGCAGTAATAAAGTCACCTCACTCGACCACGCTGTACAGTAAAATGAACCAATCATTGCAACATGCCAACAATAGCCTTTCAATTTTACTGTAACGCACATGGCGATTGTTACGTTATAGCAGGGGAAATAATAGGACAAGTTGATCATGCCAAACTGAACGTGGAGATGTAACAGTTAGCGTTTAAGGATGAGTAAGTATTCGTAAAAGGGAAACATTTTGTTAAAATTAGGATTCACTTTTATCAATGATCATGGTGCTGCAAACATACAATGTGTTAAGCGTGCAGCCATTTTGACATGGCCAGATTCCTAAGCGGCGACGACGTGACCTTGAAATTGCAGTCAGTCTCGTTATCGAACAGTCGAATCACAGACCTTTCACTAAATATAAAATATCAAGTGGTCTCCCGAATGAAAAATAGAGCCGTGCATTGAAGATATTATGGAGGAAAAATTTCAGTTTTGTCAATCCAATTAGAAAAATAAATCATTTGTTTGTAATAAATTGTTTCATAGTACTGTGTACTACAACTGGTTGTCTGTGTCTTTTTCTATTTCATGCATATCAAAAAAGTACATTTTTTGATGTTTGAGACTTGGGTCGTGAGATGTTCATAAAACTCAGATTTGGGTCGCGGTCAAAAAAGTTTGAGAACCACTGTTCTAAGAGAACGGAATTGTTTAGCAATGGTGGGCCATCATGCACACACTACAAATTGCTCACACATAGGTGAACCAGTTACAATTTTAGACTAACCGAATGTACCCTTGTGACAGACCATTAGGTTCACCTTACATTCATGTTAAAGAGCGCTGGTCTAAGTGATTTTTTATTTTTTGCGGGAGCCATAAAAGAGATTTATACAACAACATAATGTGAATGATGATTAAACACACTTTGCACAAATCTGTTTAGTTACGAAAACAACTTTAGTTTTCTGGTTAGTTTCTAGGCCCCACTCGACTGGTTCCACCAACGCTTCCCCAGTCGTGTTTTACACATATTGCGCCAAACTCCCTCTCTGGGGAGCTCCCGCCACAACCCTTTATAATACAGTGTAGCTGCGTTTAATCATGATCCACCAATTGCGTCCTCCACTATTTTGGGCCCCATAACGTTTTAACGTTGCGCAGCTATTTCTGTCTTGACTCTTGATGATTGCTTTAGTGCAATTATGTCGCTATGTGTGTAGCAAGCGAAATAAACCCAACTTCACTTCAACATTTACTTTTTCACAGAGCCGAAGCACCAACCTGCATTTAGGTTACAACGCAGTGGCTGGGGAAGCTGATACAAAATGCCAACAAGATCTTTTCCAAGAAAACGAATACTTTGCAATTCGCCAAGCTGGTGGATTCTACTCCCTCTGCACTTGCCACGGAGTTACCGCAACTTGTTCAGGTAAATGCTTAAATACTGCAAGGTTTGCAATTGTTAAAGCTTGTTTTGTTTTTCTTTACACAAATCAAAAAGGGTCTTTATTATGGAATAATTTTTTGTATTGAATATTATTTGCTTTTTTGTTGATTTGAAATTGCTTTTTTTCTGCAGAACCAATTAGCTGTAAAATATGTTTAAATACTTTTTAAAACTTTCAATATAGTCGAATCCAGTTGGCATACCGGGTAATCGCATAATCCGTTTTATTGCATAGGATCGTAAATTCTCAACCGCAGTGTCAATAATAATAAAACTCGTCATTTGTCTTTAGAAACATTTGTGTGTTTAAGCATATGAAACTCTGATGAAGTTTTTCATTTTTGGATATTTTTTTCAGTTCCGACTGCTTCTGGGGAGGAATGCATGTTTCCCTTCGACCTGGGGGGTCAACTATACTCGACCTGCACAGCTCAGGGAAATCCCCGACGAAAACCCTTTTGCGTCACCAGCAGGAGTGGGGTTTCTCCACAAGTGGTAGCAGATTGTATTTCCACAATTGAAGGTAAGTTGCAAACAAAAAAGTTTGACTAAGTTTTCCGACTTGATTTTGTTTAAACGCCTTCAATAGACCTGGCATACAATTATAGATCAAATTACATACACTTGAAATTGTGTACATTTCTTATTCAATTTCTTTGCAGAACTGAACCAATATTACGGTTACGTGTTCACCCAAGGAGGCAACTCAAACGGTGCAAGGTGCCATTTCCCGTTCAGTATCGGTGGAGTTCAACACCATACTTGCCAGACTGATGAGAACGGCTTAAAGTGGTGCGCTACTACTGCCAACTATGACATTGATCAGAGATATGGCTTCTGTATGGGTGGGTAACATTATGTAATTTTATTGTCTAGGTTGCTTTGTAGGATGATTTGAAATTATGTCACCTAAGGATAATCCTAAAGGGGTTAAGACATGTTGGCTTTGTATATAGTTTGACAGTTTAACGCTATTGTTAATTTACATTTATTGTGGCTGGTGCCAGGAAGAAGATGTTTTTTTGCCTGTTTTATAAATATAAGTGGCGCAGCAAGGCTTGAATTCGTTGTTAGGAGACTATACTGTCGAGCTAGCTGTGTCTTTGCAAGTTGGTTAAATTATTTTTAATTTAATTTGTCTTAAGCACTTATAACAGTGTAATCACAAGGCTGGGGCGTCAAACGTTCTGCCTTCTTATCAAATTAATCGCTGTATCTTAAAGGTGTTGAAGTTGAAATGAAGGACTTCTGAAATTTGAATAAACTGATTTGCATTTAAGTGACAAAAGCAGTCAAAGAACGGTTAACGGTGTTCCTGGGATTTAAGCAACTTTGTTTGCATACTGCTATTCAGACCTTGATTTATAACGTTGTGTATGAATTAACAGCTTTCCATGAAGTTTCCTTGCTTCCGCTTACCATTGAATGGGCAATATGATATAGAACTTGTTTTGAAAAAATATTGAAATGCGCTATTACATTAAAGACAGTCTGACTTTTTTCTCTCCATATGCTTTACTGTTCCCCCCCCCCACAAGGCTGGGGCGTCAAACGTTCTGCCTTCTTATCAAATTAATCGCTACCTTAGAGGTGTTAAAGTTGAAATGAAGGACTTCTGAAATTTGAATAAACTGATTTGCATTTAAGTGACAAAAACAATCAAAGAACGGTTAACGGTTTTCCTGGGATTTAAGCAACTTTGTTTGCATACTACTATTCAGACCTTGATTTATAACATTGTGTATGAATTAACTTTCCATGAAGTTCCCCTGCTTCCTCTAACTATTGAATGGTCAATGGCAATATGACATAGACAACTTGTTTTGAAATAGAACATAGAAATGCGCCTAATTAAAGACAGTCTAATGGTGCTAATAACGTCCGAAATTGACGTAAAAAGCGACATCTTTTATATTTCAAACGTTTCGGCAAATGCTATTTGGGCCGTCATTTCCACCATTAAACTTATGAACAGATCCGTATATAGTTTCCAAAGACAGTGACTTTTTTCTCTATGTATGTTTTATCTTTGCGCCCTAAGTAGTGGTAATGCATACGGTGATGTTTTTTACAAAATGGCAGAGTCGTACTTTGTAACCTTTAGGTTACAGGTCCGGTCTACCCAAAACATATAGATGTTATTTACTTGAAAACAGGTCAGATAGTTTTTAATTAAGATGTACCCCCCCCCCCAAATGGTGTAATACATACGGTGTTTTTTTTTAAAAAACGTTGTTTGGGACCTTTAGGCTTTCGACGTCCACTACAAGAATGTCGATTTCTTCAAAACGTCGATTAGTTATAATAAAAACTACTGGAAGAGCAACATCCGTGTATAGTTTAGGCTACAGGCAGTGGTGGGATTCAACCGGTTCTCACGAAATTTGTAACAGAACCGGCTGAAAAATATGACTTTTGCGATAGAACCCACTGACAAAAAAAATAGAATCTCACCACTGGCTACAGGTCCAGTCTACCCAAAACGTAGATGTTAAATATTTGAATATTTGACGTGTCCGAGATTCAAATTAAGATACATGGTTCTTGTTTTAAAATTCTAGGAGAAAGAGCATCAGACGCAGTTTACAACGCACCCCCCCCCCCCCCCCCCCCCCCCCCCCCCCCCCCCCCCCCCCCCCCCCCCCCCCCCCCCCCCCCCCCCCCCCCCCCCCCCCCCCCCCCCAACACATCTACACGTATGATACAGCCACAAACACTGGCGGCCCGGTAAGTTACAACTTAAAAACCTTCTTTTTGACGAAGGACTTTGCCACAAGATTGTATTTTCTACAGTGACTGTTTATTGTAGGTTAGTGGTTCTCAACTGTTTGTTCGCGATGACTATTTTGTGGCCCACAAGTGTTTTTACCACTATTTAGTGATACACGATTTCCTAGAAATTACATGAATGCTAAGGATAGGCATTCACGCATTCATTGGGATACGCATTTAGGCATTCATAAGGATAAGCATTTAAGCATTCACAAGGATAAGCATTTAAGCATTCATGCAATTCCTGGAAATTAAGTTAGAAAGAAATATATTTTAGATCAAAATGTTAGCACCTCTTTATTTTATGTCACTTATCCAAATTCTGTTTTAAACAAATATATTTCAAGCCAAAATGCTTGTCCAATTATTGTATAATTATGAACAGACTAATGCCCCGGTGCTACATTCCGGCTGGTAGGATCAAATCAGATTTTTTTTTGTTAGGCATATTTGGTAAGCAACAAAGTAAAATCACATTTGTTTTATTTGAAGGTGCGACCCGCAATCTGATAATGCTAGTTGTATTTGACCCCACAGTGACAAAGGTTGCACTCCCCTGATTTAAACCAAATTAGAATCTCTCGGGTTATTTTTTAGATACTTTTGAGATAAACTTAGGTATTTATGTGCAAAAGAGCAAATTAGTCTAAGTTTTTTACATATTGCATCAATATATTTCTTGTACAATTTTCTGGACATATTTGAGTTTAAACGTTCACCTATTTCCTATTCGTTAAAGCACCTTTCACCTACTGTTAGTAAAGACCACAGACCGTCAGCAGCTGCTTAATTACATTCATGCTTTTCACGCTATTTTAGGCACCAACAGCTGGGTTTTACGCTTCAAGGATATCAATGCCCAACGCAAACACTTTGCAAATAGAGAACATGCAATATGGCGATACGGGAACATTCGAATGCGAAGTTTCTTATCCAGGAGTGACTACTACATCACAAAGAACCGACGTTTCCTTGGTAATTGTTGACTTACGTTATTGCCTTATTCAAATAGAATCATGTTTAGATGGTTATTAAACATAATTGCAGAACACACACACAATAGTTGACATATAAACTCATTCAGAGTAAACTCCAAGTGCATGAAACTCATTCAAGCATAAATAAAATAACAACCATTAAATTTAGCAGGGGACCAATTTGATATGAAAAGTACCAATTTCTTGACTGAGTTGCTCGTTTAGGGATTTATGCGACGTTGCCTTGCTGTAAAACTGATATTTATCAAACTTTTGGATGTTAAGCCTAGTTTGTATTGAAAATAAACCCAGCAGCATTAACAGCTGGTTTCCAGTATATATGCTCTTCACGTTTTAAAGATATGTTATTTCCTTATTCAAATAGAAAAGTAAACATACACATTGTACATACAACACTCGGAAACACATTCCAAGTTAAGACAAAACCAACTTTCAACTGTATCTAAAGACAATGCTTGCGAGTTGCTATAAATGGACAAAATCATGCATAACTCGATTCGATGAAATGTTAGCAGACATGTTTCAAATACCAAGTGCACAAAACCTTTAACTTGTCATACACAATCGTTTCACATATACATGTTTTCCCTCAGGGATTTGAGGTACAGCAGTTGCTTATTTAAACAGATTTTTTTCACACAAGGCGTTTTAGGTCTTGGTTAAGTGCTCTACCAGAAACCAAACCACACCTTTTTTGATGGAGTTCTTATTTACTGATTGTTTTGTTTCTTTTACTGCACACTTTTTACAATCAAAAATACCAATTTTGCTTAAATTAAACAGTTTGGCAAACAATGCTATTACAGTTTGCTGGAGTATATGGGTATGTTAACAATACTTTTACTTGCAGAGTTCATCACCCTCGAACTTGTACTTGACCTACGTCCCGCGCATTGGTCAGGTGACTTTTAAATGGACCAATCCGCGAGCTCAAATTGATCAGCTGAGGTTGGAGTTTCAACAGGTAAAATTCTGCGTTTAACTAAACCTCAAACTTAAAAATTGCTAATTTCGTCGGTTATTAAGATTTCTGGATTTAATACAGTAATAGTTGGTTATATGAAGAAAAAAACTAAAATAGACCACTGCCGTTGTATAAAAAAAGTGGTGTTTGTTAGTTAAATATGTGTACAGTAACCTTCGGTTAAGCCTGATTCGGTTATTCCTGGTCTTTGCCTAATTTGGCCAAAACAAATGATTTATGATGTGGTAAATTTTTTTGTCCAAACGGTCCCGGATTAATCGAGATCTACTGTAGTTACATTGACAACAAAGACAATGTGTCTGTAGTTAGAATTCTGCAACAATGTACTTTAATGTTCCCCCCCCCCCTACATTGACAACAAAGACAATGTGTCTGTAGTTAGAATTCTGCAACAAATGTACTTTAAAAAACCCCCCCCCCTCGGTTAAGCCTGATTCGGTTATTCCTGGTCTTTGCCTAATTTGACCAAAACAAATGATTTATGATGTGGTAAATTTTTTGGTCCAAACGGTCCCGGATTAATCGAGATTCCCCCCCCCCGAGTTTTATTTTGTTAGTCCTACGCTTCACTGTATTTTCAGCTCACGGTATTTCAGTACAGGTGCATTTAAAATCTTGTATCCTTTTTAGCAAGGGTCAAACGCAGTAGCTCAAGTTCGGATGTCACCTAACCGTGAAAGTCACACGATCTACCGTCGTTTCACTCCTGGTGAGACGTACGCAGCTAGGCTGTATGCCGTCACAAACGGAAAAGACTCAATTCCGGCCCAAAAGACTTTCACCCTTCCCCGATTCCCAGGTAGGTTTAATACAACAGTTCGACGATAAGGGCTTAGGATAACTGTATATAAATGTGCAGCGTAACCCCCCCCCCAAACGCAGTAGCTCAAGTTCGGATGTCACCTAACCGTGAAAGTCACACAATCTACCGTCGTTTCACTCCTGGTGAGACGTACTCAGCTAGGCTTTATGCCGTTACAAACGGAAAGGATTCAATTCCAGCCCAAAAGACTTTTACCCTTCCCAGATTTCCAGGTAGGTTTAATACAACAGTTCGACGATAAGGGCTTAGAATAACTGTCTATAAATTGGCAGCGTACGAGGCAGGCAACGGTGCTTGTGATTCCACTTTCGGCGGTTTCTCCACTGAGCCTGTGTAGCCCCCCCCCCGCGGTTTCTCCACTGAGCCTGTGTAGCTCAGTTCGTAGATTGCGAATCCCGGATAAGCTTCTGTCGTGGGTTCGAATCCCACCACAGACTGGATTTTTCTGGCCTATATCTTGCCGGCTTGATTTGGTATCACGCCTTCAAACTTATATAGCTTAAATTAATGGTCTTTATCTTCAAACATTAAGGCCAAATTACAGCATAACACGACATATTGTTAAGCAAATTATAACATTTCAGACTTAATAATTGCAGTAAAACGTGGTTCTGTTGAAATATTTGTACAACATGCAGTTGACTTTCTCGTTTTTTTTCACAGTTCGTACGATTCCTGGTTCATCAGGACAAACAACACCATCAGCAGCCCAACCTCTAGCGACACCACGTGTACAGGACCACGCTATTATTTTGAACTGGTATCCTGCACCTTTGCCTGATGTTCAAGTCACAGGTACGTGAAAGTTTTGCTTTTTTGGTAAATTTATCACTTACAATTTGTTTTTGTTTTTTTTGGGGGGGGTGTTGATTTTGGATAAACATTGCAAAAATGGGGGAACGCTATTCCCTAGGGGTGCGAAGCTCCAACGCAGGTGGTTTGAGATAAATATCAAAACAAAGGCTCTTTCTGTCATTTTTGTGAAAAAATAGAGTTTTTGTGTCATTTAATTAATTATTTGTCGCATAACTTACATAGAGCTCACTAAATACGTAAAAAGACTGTCAGTTTTACTTCTGAATTTGTTGTTCCCCCCCCCCCCCCCCCCCCCCCCCCAAAACAAAGGCTCTTTCTGTCATTTTTGTGAAAAAATAGAGTTTTTGTATCATTTAAAGTATTTATCGCATAACTTACATAGAGTATCACTAAATACTTAAAAAGACTGTCAGTTTTACTTCTGAATTTGTTGTTGATTGCTACAACTACTTTGTTTTGAGGAATTGATACAAAAACCTAATGGGTATGATCACGGAAAAGGAATTGTAGAAAACCTCGGTTAATCCAGGTCTATTTGGATCCCCTAAAATTGTCCGGATGAAGCAAAGATATGGTTTGACCGATGTCCATTAGTTAAAGCCTTACCACATAACAAATCATATGTACCTTTAGTTTTGTCCGAATTAGGAAAAGGTTCGAATTTACCGAATCCGGTTTACACCAGGTTTACTGTATAACTGATTCAACACAAAGACTCAGATTCCTAAACACGCTTAGCCTGTTTGTAGATAAATACAACTTTGTGACATCTGTATGTCGTTGATAGGTTGGCACGTCGTATACGAAGACTCAACTACACGGGAAATAAGTAATGTGACTCTGGCTCCGGGAACAACCTCATTTACTATAGAAGATCTTACACCTGGAACCGTATACCGTGTCACACTGTACGCAATAGTAGATGGAAATCAAGTTGAGGTAAAAAATGTGCAAGTGTTTTTGTAAAGGCTCTTAACATATTCCAATCGAAGTTTTTAGTTTAAGAAAACTGTACTAAGGAGTCGACAAAAATGCAGAAAATAAAAGTGATTGAATGATACAAAGTTAGATTGAATGATGGTATTTTTTTGTCAGGGCTCTTGATCTAAGTCCAATCAAACCTTTCAGTTATAGTTTCAAAGTGCAAAAAATAAGAGTAATTTAGGGATGCAAAGTTAGCGGTAGTTGAAAGCTTGAAAAATGCCTAAGGTTTCGTTTTTTAAGTAAGAATCACTTACTTGAAAAGAGGAAAATGTATAGGGTTTGAATGTCTTATAGCTATTAAAAATCAAGCTAACATGATAGATGTCATTGTTTAAACGAATCCGGTTAATCGCACAAACAAAACCCTATTCATGCAATTAATCGGATAATGCAGTTAACTAGATTCGTCTGTTTTAAACCGTGCGCGCAAAAAAGTTGAATTTTTACCATTTCCTTATTACAATCTTAAAAAAACACATTTTCTGTAAATTCTTACCTTGAATATTTTTACAGTTTCATGAAATCCGAGTTCTCAATGAAACCATAATTTTAAACGTTTGCAACACAACGTATTATAAATAAACTCTCCGACAGTTTTGTTCCAAAGTCTTTGTCTTAAAGTAATCAATTAGTCCCCCCCCCCCTCATGAAATCCGAGTTCTCAATGAAACCATAATTTTAAACGTTTGCAATACAACGTATTATAAATAAACTCTCTGACAGTTTTGTTCCAAAGTCTTTGTCTTAAACTAAAGTAATCAATTAGTAAAAACTTAAATCTTGCTCAGCCTTTTCTTTCAAACCAAAAATCCTGTAACTCAAGGACAATATATATATATATATATTGACATTAACGACTTTTTTTCTGTATTGCAGATTGCACGGACAGATGCAACAACGGAACCGACACCAGCTGAACTATCAGGTCCTGTTCAACGTGGAGATGTGACTGAATCTTCCGTTGTTTTATCGTGGCCATCACCAACACAACATGTCACACATTATGAGATTTCGTACAGGTAAATGGTTTAAACGAATTTTAAAGATTACTGACATACAAAAAGGTATTAAATTTATATAAAAGCGTCGAACCAATACATATGTATGGCATGATTGTTGCTCCCAACAAACTTGAGTGCGTAAGGAGCTACTTTAGCTCATGCGGCTGATCTCTCGTCACCAGCTGCACTGATCAAATTAAACTTGTTTTTCCTGGAAATATATTTAACCTATTTATTTCATGCAGGGATGTTTCTTCTCCAGGAAGTGCGTGGCAGAAATACACGATTGGAGCATCGAACAACCCAAGAATTGTTCAAAGTTATCTAACACCTGGGACCACATATGATTTTCACATAACCCCTATCACGTAGGAAAATATGTATTTTATAGGATCTTTAACTTTTTGTTCAGTTAAAGACGAAAAATAACAGTTCTTTTTTTCAGAATCAGTCAACCAAAAGTTATCTCTACCCCCCCCCCTCTAACACCTGGGACCACATATGATTTTCACATAACCCCTATCACGTAAGAAAATATGCATTTTATAGGATTTTGTTCAGTTAAAGACGAAAAATAACAGTTATTTTTTTCAGAATCAGTGAACCAAAAGTTATCTCTAATAAATGCCCACAAGGGTAAAATATAAAGTTTTGGGGTCACCCGATTTCAAAATTTATGCTTACTTATAACGGTCCTTTTCGTTCTATATATTATTTTTAAGTTATAGGATATAGTTCATAGGTGGGCCTTTAGTACCTGCATGTACTTTTTATCTCTTTTTCAGAAAGCCTTTTTTGGTACATTTTGATACATTGGCAGTGCTGCTTGTCAATACTACTATTGAATTTAAAATAAAACTATTAACGAAGCTTTATTTTTGTGACCCATGCTTTCTCACTTAAAGTGATTGAAATACCGATTAAAATGTTAAAAACCTTTTTTATATTTTCAATCGGTTTTTGATCAAAAAATATTAATCTAATTTCATTTCCTGATTAAATATCAAACTGACAAATATTCAAACTGTTGTAGACAACAACAAGAAATTGTTTTTTTGTGCTTGCAGTAACAATGTTAGGGGTGTATACAGTCCTGTCACTGTAACAACTCCATCCAGACCAGCGTCATCATCTAAACTTGACGCCCCCACCAATTTACAGCTTACTGACGTGACGAGGTCGTCATTCACAGCGAGATGGGAACCAGGAGAAGGACCTGACGTCAATTATTACAAGTAAGACAATAAAAAAACAGATTTCAATACAAATTGTACGAGGCAGGCAGCGGTGCTTGTGATTTCACTTATGACGGTTTCACCGCTGAGCCCATGTAGCTCAGTTGCTAGAGAGCGAGTCCTGAAAAGGCTCCTGTCGTGGGTTCGAATCCCACCGCTGATTAGATTTTTCCAGCCTGTGCCTTGCCATATTGGAATGTTTGGTGACCAGCTGATTCGATATAACGCCTTCCAATAGGCCTGGTGTTTAAGCAACTGAGGAACATATGCATGCAAAGATCTAATAATTGATTTGAAAGCTGTAGCCCATATGGCCAGTCTTGTCACCAGCTGCAGTGATGAGAACTTTTATATTAAAACACTGTGCATTGTCTGCAGATAAATTAACCCAAAACCAGTTTGTTGAAACAAACTAAACTCCACCACCAGATATAACAGCAATATTTTAACATTAAAAGTCCTGACAATTAAAGTCGCAGTATTTTGTAGACATTTCACAATAATATCCCATTACTTTTTAGCATTTCCATAACACCCGCGCTTTCCCGGCAAGGAGACCGTCCGTACCGCACAATCGTTACCCATCCAATATTTTACGCTGGTAGTTTGGAAGGTGGTCGTACATACATTTTCCGTGTTGTGGCTGTGTCTGGGTTAACAGTGAGTCCTGCGGCATCAGATACAATTACAACAGGTCGGTTGGTGTTTTTGGTTCAGTTAATTTGGTCAAACATGACTAAACGAACACTTGAGATAAAGTCATTGGTTGTGCACCAAACAAAAACTATGTTATGCGTCTTTTTTGTTTGTTTAGCATGATAAAATATATGTATTTTCAAATTTGACCAGACACAATTCGTTAGTTGCATTTAGCCGAATATTGTCTGTTTCGTCGCATAATTCGTTTATTTGCATTGGATTCGTAAATCTTCTGGTTAATCGCATAATTTGTTTAATTGTGTTGGAATCGTAAATCTTCTGGTTAATCGCATATTTTGGTAAATTGCATAAAAGCTTGGTACATAGTTTGTGCTTACTAAATTCGGTTAATCGCATAACCTATTTACCCAAGCTTTTTTATGTTATTTTTCGAATTTTGCAATAAACCGAAGTCGTCTGAATAAATTTCACCTAAGAACTGTAAAAAAACCTTATTCAAATAGAATGTACTGATAAATTAGAATTAAATCGATCAGTTTACATGTCTTTTCAGTGGTAAACTATCACATGTGATTGTGTTTGCAGTGAACGAGGTTTGTGAGGTAGAAGGAATATGGCGAGCAGCTGACGAGAAGTTTTTCAAGAGACATCCTAGAGGTTACATGCAAAACTGCACATGCTCTAGGAAAGTTGGAGGCGGTCGGTGGCGCTGTGAACCAATAAGTAAGTCACCAACTATTTTTGATTGGATCGCAAACATTTTACTGGTTTTATATTCAAATCGGGGGGAAAAATAACGGTAAAACTAGCAGGATATTGTGATTTTTGCTAATTTTTTGGAACGCTATCTACGGACGTATTCATAAGTTTAATGATGAGAACAAAGGCCCAAATAGACATAAAAAGCGACATGCTTTATTGTTTAAACCTT
>QLIY01002536.1:0-18296 GCA_003260075.1 Phallusia mammillata | reverse complement strand
AAACTTGTTTGCCATAATGATACCAGCTCGTTGTGGACATAAACAATACAAATCCAAACTGTTTTGCTAAACATACTTTAGCATTATTTTCGGTATATAGATACTTTGATGCGTTATGTAAAACCACTCAGTATGGTTGCAGTAGCAAAAATCCTGACAACAGGAAAATCCTACAGTCGTTTATGTCTTGGTATATTTAAAAGCATATTTATATATATATTTAAACACAAACAGTCATTTGGACATCGCCATCACACACAGTTGAGCACCGAAATTGGAAATGTCCTTTCCAATACAAAGAGATTTTTCACATAGAAGACACCTATGGCAGACACTTCTGTTAAATATGAGCATAAAATTTAACATTAAGTATTGAATTAATCATAAAGTTTCTTGATGTATTGGAAATACCAATACTGTATTGGGAATAACACGAATGTCTGGATGCTCGACAAAATATTTGTTTGAAACTTTGGCTTATTTTTATCTTCCATGATTCTGAAGTAATTTCTATTTTTCAATTGATAATTAGGATTTCCGTTCTTACAATGTTGCGTTCATCAAGGTAATCACAACATTTGTTCCCGTGTAAATAGTCTCTGTAATATGTCGAATGGCATTATTACAAAATTGTATATCACACTATGACAGACTATTTTCCAAATATAATTATAATTTGAGGACTTCTGTAACGGCTAATAAATGAAAAAAGGAGATTAAATGTTCCAAACCACACTACTTATGGTTAAATTATAGTACTTGACCCTACACTATTTCACGAAAAAATCTTCTAAACATCTCGTTGAGAAAACAAAGTGCAGAAAAAATAAAACTAAGGAAGCAGAATAAAAAATGAGATTTTTGTACTGTCATTGATTATCGATTTTATTAAAAAGTATTTTACCAAATCAAAAATACAAAATCACTATCTATCGTATTTTTGTCGTCACAATCCATCGCATAAAACTTACAGGTAATATATTGTTTAATAAAATTAATGATTAATGACATGTTAAGAATAATTGAAATCTACTGAAAAAAGTAAAAACATATAACTTAGTAAAACTTTGTACGTGCATGGTCGGACATTAAAATAGCGTTTATCAATTGACTGTGTCATTGAATACAAGCAATATATAGGGGATACATGAAATGCACGACCAATCCCTTTGTAGAAAAAACTCGCTTAGAGATTGACTTAAGGTGGCTGTACACAGGATCCGTTTCGGTCCGTTTTCGTCCGTCATGCGTATACGCGCGTAAATTTCGGTCCATCGCCTTCCGTCGACGTGTATACACAGAATGCGAACCATGCGTTTTGTCCGAAAACGGACGAAACTGACGTTAAAGCATGGCCATCCGAACAAATAGAACATGTTCTATTTTTTTTCGGACGTACGCATGCGATTTTATGTCTAGTGATAGTGCAAAACTGAGAGATATTTCTAGATAGGTTGATTAGCATCAATTATTTTGATCAAATCGCAAGACTTGAAGCCCTCTTGTTTGTAATAATAAATAAAAGTGAAGTAATATGCAAGGTTTTATTTGTAAATCGGCAAAAAGACAGGCTTCGAACTCGACTGGAGCGCAGAACAATAGCGGGATACAAAGNTCGACTGGAGCGCAGAACAATAGCGGGATACAAAAGCTAATAATGTAAGTAACAATAGCTTTCCGGGAAACAAAGGGGTCAGGAAAGAGTCAGTTCATAACTCAGTTCTGGCAGTTAATGTCATTGGTCGCAAATTTCAGAAAAAGGAAACTGCAAATATGCCATCAGGGGATCTTGTATTAATATTTAGGATGTTGCTTATGAAATCATCCATAGTTGTTGTTCACATACACTTAAGTACTGGTTGATGTTTCTGCAACAATCTATGAATTATACATTTTAAGTTCATTTGTAGAGTCCTTTGATCCAATATCAACTAAAGAAATCAAGTTGAACAACAAAAACTAGTTGGAGAGAAACCTGCTTTGGAGAGAAATCTACCTTATGAATGCCTGTATTTCAACTTCAGCAGAGTTTGGTTTAACAGGTAATTTTTAACTAATTTTCGTAACAATGTGGATACATTTTTAATGGTGATAGAAATTTTGTGGCTTTTACCATGAATTGTTTTGACAACTTTTTATTGTACATTGGGAAGGGTTTATTCTGCTTGTCAAACGTACATTTTGTGAGGTATACGTGACTCCCGCCTGTTACTTTTTTCTCAAGAAAAAATGTGACAGAAAAGTGACATATGCGACATCTACATAAAAAGAAGACAGAAAATCCAATGGTTTAAGATTTATACACAACACCACAGGTANCAATATAACACCACAGGTATGTAAATTAAATGATTTATGCTCCATATTTGTAATAAACCTACTATATGTGATATGTTTGTAAGGCATGGACTCAAACAATATTCTATCAGAGTACTGCAGGGAAAGAATTTTGATCAAAAATAGTGTATTTTTCACATCTTTATTGTAATTTGTAACCAAGGTTTGTGTTTAATGTGAGAGATGGAAACAAACCAGAAGTAAAATAAAATGAAAGATTGCACTTATGGAATAAACAAAAGTATTTCTAAACTAACTTGTACATACTTTTGCATTTATGTTTTTGTTATTTGTAGGAGACCTGCAGGCAACAAGCAGCACATTGCCAAATCATAAGAAGCCACCTACTGATCCTAGGATTGCCTTTTATCTTTCCAAAAGAAGAAAATGCTTGAGGCAATCAAAAGAGGGTACAGGAGGGTTTTTAAAAGAAAATGAAATTCTTTAGAAGTATGAAGCATTCTGTAAATAAACAAAAAAAAATCTTTTAGTGTTTTCATCACTGGTTTTACCATTTTAACATGTTGCTCATGTGCACTGTGTGTTTGTACTTTTTTATTTTGTCTGCTTCAAAAGTGTTATTTTAAAAAAAAACAAATATTTTGTGACATTTGTTTTCCACTAACGATGTTATTGTACTGCTATCTTATTTGAGCAAAGTTTGTCACCAGCAAATGTGAAGGGTTGGATGATGCCGATTGTAAACATTTCAAAGTGCATTTTTGGTCGGTGTGTTCGAGTTCAGCAATATTAAAATCCCACCACCACAGTGATAACCCAAATGCAAGAAATTAGCGTTGTTCCATCTTTGAACAACTAAACAACTGATTTGGAGTAGGACTCATTCAAGCGAAACATCGCATCGTTCGGATCCTGTGTATACCACCAGACGCAGTCATTTTCGGAACGTAAATTCGGTCCGTTTACGCACGTCAGAATACGGACCGTTTTTCGCATGCGTTTACGCACGTTGACGGAATACGCAGTCTGTGTACAGCCACCTTAAACTGGCAGAAAAATACAATGATTTAGTTTCATCCGATGATTTTTATACGATTTATTCTAACTATGTAAAAAAACACTAATGGATCAGATAAATTTGAACGGTTTGCACATTTTTCCATGATATTGTAGTCGGAAACAGCTTGCCTTTTGGTTTGATATGATCTGTTAACACTAGAACGGCCGTGGTGTCGAAATCGACACCTTTTGAATTTCGATGTGTATTTTTTGCTAGTAGATACAGTTGCTTCAATATGAAACTTTCAGTAGCTTCCTAACTTTGATGAAAGAGTATGTGTAACTTTTATTGAAAACACTGTGTTTCACAATTTTTTTTTACAACCTGTTTTACCTCTAACGGCCGTGGTGTCAAAATCGACACCATAACATTTTAGGCGGAAAACAGTTTTGTACTCTTCGTTGTTAACCTTCGTTGTTAGCATAGAACTGGGGAGAAACCATGTTTTCATAAAAACGTGTTGGTCCATCTCATTTACATACTCATATAGCATTTACCCATAGTTTATGACGTCATATACCCACTTTATCCAAGTAGAATATACTATAAATCCTTGTTATACTTTGCTGCTCAAAGACTATTTGCAGATAGAGTGCAGCTAAAACGTAGATAAGATGTCTTTGCATAAATTTAGTTGTAGATACACGGCAGCAGAAGTTTTGACAATCCTTCATGAAGATTCCAACACTGATGAAACGGAAGATTATCTAGTATGTGAGATTGAGCCTTCGAGTGATGAGGAGTTGTGCAGTGAAGACAGTTCTTCATCAGAGGATGAAAATGATAGTGAATGTTTAGTTACATCCCAATACACGGCAAGAAACGGAGAGACATGGACCCCTTTACTATCTGCCAGGACAGTACGTTCAAGCTCTTCGAAGTTAGTGCGAGTGAGGTCAGGTGTCAATCCCAGTGTTCGCTACAAGGCTGGTAGTAGCCCTTATGATTGCTGGAGATTGTTCGTCGACAATCCTATGTTGGTAAACATAAAAGCACATACAGTGCGAGAAGCTGCAAAAATTGCACCAAACTTCGAGTTTTCAATGGACAAACTGGAAGCCTTTATCGCCTTGCAGTATGCAAGAGGTATTTACGGCAAAAGCCATTCTGTTGACTTTTTATGGAGTGAAAAATACGGCCCTCCCATCTTCAGGGAGACTATGCCAAGAGCTGACTTTGTAGAAGTGAAAAAGTTTATTCGATTTGACAACAAAGATTGTCGAAGTGAGCGGTTAATTACCGACAAATTTATACACATTCGTGAGCCAATGGAAGCATTAGTTTCCAATTACATAGGGAACTACAGGCCTGACTGGAGTTTGACAGTAGATGAGCAGCTTTTTCCAATGAAAAACCGATGTCCTTTTATTGTATTTATGCCAAACAAACCGGACAAATTTGGTGTGAAGTTTTGGGTACTAGCGGAAGTAAACTCCAAATACGTTTGTAATATTTTACCATACCTCGGCGCTATAGAAAAGGATCAGGGGAATGACAGACCGCTTGGCGAAGACGTTGTGATGAGACTCACCAGAAATTTGGATCGAAATGGTGCCCCCCCCCCCTTTATACACATTCGTGAGCCAATGGAAGCATTAGTTTCCAATTGCATAAGGAACTACAGACCTGANGACAAATTTATACACATTCGTGAGCCAATGGAAGCATTAGTTTCCAATTACATAGGGAACTACAGGCCTGACTGGAGTTTGACAGTAGATGAGCAGCTTTTTCCAATGAAAAACCGATGTCCTTTTATTGTTTTTATGCCAAACAAACCGGACAAATTTGGTGTGAAGTTTTGGGTACTAGCGGAAGTAAACTCCAAATACGTTTGTAATATTTTACCATACCTCGGCGCTATAGAAAAGGATCAGGGGAATGACAGACCGCTTGGCGAAGACGTTGTGATGAGACTCACCAGAAATTTGGATCGAAATGGTGCATACAACATTACAACAGATAACTTTTTCACTAGTGTGCATCTTGCTGATTTGCTAAGTGAACGAAATATGACTATTGTAGGAACGGTACGTGCCAACAGCAAAGGACTTCCAAAAGAGATCACCACCGGCCAAAAAGAAAAGTTTTCTAGCAAGTTCTACTACAACCTACCGAAAAACTGTATGTTTGTGAATTAAGAGTGCAAACAAAAGAAAAATGTTAATCTTTTGTCAAAAATGCACGATAGCCCAAGCACCGATGCAACGGAAAAGAAAAAGCCGACTGTTATACAATTCTACAACAAAAACAAGGTGGGCGTGGATGTTTTCGACCAAATGGCGAGAAAATACACAACACATGCAGCAAGTAGACGATGGCCTCTGGCTATTTGGACAAACCTACTTGATATAGCAGCACTAAACTCCTGGATTCTGTACAAAAAATGTTCTGGCAGCAACATTAGCCGACGAAGCTTCATACTTCAACTTATAGAGAGTTTGAAGGAAGCTTATGTGGTAAAGCGGCAGCAAGTGGTGCGAAAAGTGGATCCAATGCTGCGAACACCATCCGGAAAGCGAAGGAAATGTTCAGGACAGGGTTGCAGAAACAACACAGTTACGACTTGCACCCACTGTGGCAGGCCAACTTGCGGAGTGTGTGGAGAAGACGTTTGGAAGCTTACACTATGCAAAAATTGCACTTCGGAAAATTAAAAATATTGACTGCTGTAAACCTGTTTACACTGAAAAGGACATATACGAGTTTATTTTGCATTTGCTAGCCAACAAAATGTTGTACTTTGGAAACTGACCTATTATACAATATTTTTGCTTTTTAGTTACTGGGAATAAACTGTCTGAGCAACGTCATGAAGTGTAAATTTACTGTAGCGTTGCAAGTACATGCGTAACATGCCCTATGTTCAGTTTATACATATTCCGTTGAAGTTAATTAATAAAAAATATTGAAATTTAATAATGGTGTCGTTTTCGACACCATCGGCTGTTGGAGGTATACATTTTTTTCGGCCGTTCTAGTGTTAAACGCAAATGAGAAGCTATCATCTTCATTGTTTGCGCAGAAAAACCGTTTAACAAATCGTTCTTGTCATACGTAACAAGTTTTAAAACACGAACGGATTGACATTAAATAAAACATTTATCACAGGCAAAATCAAATTGTAGTCATTAGGTGCTTGCAAATTTTTCGTTTCTTCCGAAATGCAAACGAAAATGAGAAATAAACAATTTCATTTTTCGCCGAGCATGACCGCTGGTGTTAGAAATAGAATTCTCTCTTGATATAAATAACCGCTATGAATAATTCACAAGCCAACTTGGAATTAGAAACAGAAACAGCTCGGAAAGTTTCAGAATGTTCAGTTTAGCAAAAATGACAAGCGAACATCATAATTATGTTTTGGGGCACTATCATTACCAAGACAAAAAACTGTCGCTTTGGCATATTTTGTTGGCTTTACAGAGGAACGAACTAAGACAAAATTAAATCGTTTTCACAAACCAACTTTGAATTGCAGTCTAAAACAGCTTGCGGAGTTTAAGTTTGTTCGGTTTGGTAAAACAGAAATGACAACTGACAAGCAAATATAAACATATTTTGTGGATTAGGTGTCCGTTAACGCGATTGAAGCAGGTAACTTCACCTCATTGGCTCAAAACACGAACGGAAGGAGATAAAATAAAACGGCTTGATGGAGCCAACATACAACTACAGTCACAAACTGCTTGCAAAGTTTCAGTTTGTTCAGGTTAGCGAAAGTGAAACGACTAACAAACATCATACTTATTTTCTTAGGCACGACCGTTGACGTAATGGAAACAGTTCGCCCTCTGTATACCTTATTGGCTCTAAAACACGAATGAACTGAGACAAAATTAAAAGGTATTCACGAACCATCTTGGAGTTGTAGTCTAAAACAGCTCGCAAACGGTCGATTGTTCAGGTTAGCGAAATAGGAATAACATCTTCTAATTGCCTGACCGTTGACTTCTAATTGCCTGACCGTAATTTGCCTGATAGTTTATTGGCTCTAAAACACAAACGAAATGAGATAATATTAAACGGTTTGCTCGAGTCACCTTTAAATTGTATTCTGAAACAACTTGCTAAGTTTCAGTCTGTTTGGGTTAGCAAAACAGAACAGGCAAGCGAACATTATGCTCATTTTTGTGGGCACCACTGTTTACGCAATAGATGCAGGTCGCTGTTACCATACTTTATTGGCTCAAAAACTAATACGTACGAACTGAGATATAATCAAATGGTTATCACGAGTCTACTTCGAATTGTAGTCAAAAACAGCTTACTGCGTTTTTGTTGGTTCAGGTCAGCGAAACCGAAATGGTAAGTAGACATCATTCTCATTTTTGTTGGCACGACAGTTGACGATATCGAAACAGGTCACTTTCAATATACCTTATTGCCTCTAAAACACAAACGATATCAGAAAAAAATCAACGGATTTTAAAAACTAATTTGGAATTGCAGTCTTAATAAAGTTGCAAAGTTTCAAAATGCCCAGGTTAGCAAAATAGAAATGACATTATATTTATCTTTGCAGTCTCAACCGTTAACGCCATGAAAGCACGTCGCAGTGATCATATCTTATTTGCTCGAAACACGAATCAAGTTAGATAAAATTAAATGGTTTTGATAAGGCAACTTGACATTGCAGTCACAAACAGCTCGCAATGTTTCCAATTTTCCGGTATCATTTTACGTTAGCGAAACGGAAACACACACGAACGAACTGCGATCAAACTAGTCTGCTTGGAATTGCGGTCATAAACAGCTCACAACGTTTCAGTTCAGTTGAGCGAAACGCAAATGACAAGGGAAGATCATATTTATTTTTGTGTACACGAACGTTAACGCGATAAAATATGTCGCTTTTAATATACCTCATCGGCTATAAAACGAACACACAAAAAATCAAACAGTTTTAACGAGCCAACTTGGATTTGCAGTCAGAAACAGCTAGCAAAGTTTAAGAATGTTCATGTTAGCGAAAGGAGTGGAAAAAGCGGAAATCATATTTATTTTCGTAGCCACGACCATTGACGCGATAGATTAGTTCGCTTTCACTATACCGCGTTCACTGTAAAACACGAGCGAAATGATATTTAACTAAATAATTTTCACGCGCTAACGTGAAATTGCAGTCAGACACTACGCGCAAAATTTCAGTTCGGTCAGGTAAGCAAAACAATAATAACATCATATTTAATTTTGCAGGCACGACCGTTAACGCGATAGAAGCACCTGGCTGTTACCATACCTTATTGGTTCCAAAGCACGAAGCAATTGAGATAAAATTATCCGATTTTCACGAGCCAACTTGGAATTGCAGTCCGCAAATCCTCTCAAAATTTCAGATTGTTTAGGTTAGCGAAACGGAAATGACAAGCGAACATTAATCCTATCTTTGTAGGTAAGGCCGTTAAAGCGATAAAATAGTTCGCTTTCTGTATACCTTAGTTGCTGTGAAACACGTACAAACAGAGATAAAATTAAATGATTTTCACGAGTCAACTTAGAATAGCAGTCAGAAACTGCTAGCAAAGTTTCAGATTGTTCAGGTTACCTAAACAGAAATAACATGGTATTTATCGTTGCAGGCACGACTTTCATTGCCATAGAAGCAGGTCGCTCTAGATATACCTTCATGATTCCAACACACGAACGAACTAAGATAAGATTAAACTTTTTGTGTAAGCCATGTAGGAATTGCAGTCACAAATTGCTTGCAAAGTGGTATTTATTTCACTCATCGGATGAAACAAATGTCAGAAACAAACGTTCTCATTTTTCGCGCAGCAAGACCACTCCTGCAATAAAAGAAACTCGCTATTGGCATAACTAAATATCTTTCAAACACGAACGGATTGAGATAAAGTTAAGCGTTTTCTCAAGTCAACCTAAAATTACAGAAACAAATTGCTGGCAAAATTTCAAGATGTTGCCAACAGTTAAACGAAAGTTGGGAGCAAACGTTTGCTTAAGTCGCTTTGGTATAAATAACTGACTCCCTCAGAACACTAGGGTGCTGAGATAAAATTTAACGTTTTTCACAAGCTAGAAATATAGTCCAAAGTGCTTGCAAATTTATGATTTTATTGAATCAGCGAAAAGAAATAGAAATGAACGATTTTCACAAGTCAAGTTATAATTGTTGTCTGCAACAACTTGCAAAACAGATAAAACTTTATCTGTTTTCAGTTTCAATTTTAATTTTGTGGCGATCAGTTAACCGGAAATAGAAAGTGAAAAAAATTAAATGAACAGATGTTTGAAATGGACCATTACTCGGAAATGTTGATGCTGAGTTGCAAAGGTATGTGAATTGTCTGCAGCAATAGAAATCCGCTTACATTGGTATATTTTGGAAATTAATATTTGCGATTCTGGAAATTTCGGTTTTTCATGTCTGTTGGTCCGCATCAAAAATTCAAACCGAACTGCTCAGAGTTTATTTTTGGAACAGAATCTCATATCATGTCACACAGGAATTTAATATGCCACATAACAACATATTGTTTTGGGGGGGGGGGGGGGGGGGGGGGGGGGGGGGGGGGGGGGGGGGGGGGGGGGGGGGGGGGGGGGGGTAGTCATCACTTAATATTCCTGCAGTCTGTTTCAGGTGAAAATATGCTGATTTTCATTATTACTCGCACAGAAACATAGAATTTTAAAATTATAAAGTTTCTAATGCTCAACTTGTTTTTCGGACCAAAATGATTGGATTTATAACATAATTATTGCATTCTTGTGTTGTTTTTCACAAACATTATAGTGTTTGAATCGTGTAATCACGAAAAATAGTCATTGTAAAAACTTGGTTGCATCGGGTTTTCACAATTATTAAAACGTCAATATGTACCATGCTGAAGTACACGATTATTGGAAACCCGCTGTAGCCGTGTACATTTATGCTTGTAATGTAGAGCAATGGTTAACTGCATAACGCTTTCGTATTTAGGCAGAAATTGCAATACAATGTAATGAAGGGCCATGGCTGATTGCAAAAGCTAGCTTGGAAAACGAGCGTCTAAATTTGTTGCAGTTAAGTGCTGTGGTAACGGGGGGGGGGTGAAGGGCCATGGCTGATTGCAAAAGCTAACTTGGAAAACGAGCGTCTAAATTTGTTGCAGTTAAGTGCTGTGGTAACCTGTATGACCTTTGTGTTATGTTCGGCTTCAAAATGTATGAATACGGAATCAAAGCAGAAATTTGCATTTACAATTTGATTTGAGTAGTTCTGTTTAGACACCAAGCGACAATTGGCATATCGCAAATTCATATTGCCTCAAAAATGACATTGCTATGCATTATTGCCATAATCATTCATTACAAAATGTGATCTCATAACTGTGTCTCATAATTTTGTACTTGTCATTCAAGAACGGGGATCCAATACGTTATATTTCGTTTATAAAACCTGTGAATGATGATCAAATATCGAATGCAAATGCGATTTCCTTGTAGTTGGTAGCATAGTTAAAGCATTCCTGTGTTGGTATATTAGAAACATTTTGTTATTAAAATCCTAAAGTCACTTAAAACTTAATCAAACTGGGTTGGAACGATTTTTCCACATTTAAAACGAAGTGGCGCGTTTGACAAGAAACACTCCCACGTAGGTATGTATATATCTGTTGGTTATGTAGAGATGTAAACAATTAATTATAAAACGGATATTTAAAGTTATTCAGTTCTCAAAAACTGTTACACAGTTTGTCACAGAATATAAACTGTTAAATGCAAAAATGCACTTCACTTCTTTTCTTTGTAACAGATTAACGTTTCTGTAACTTTTCGATGGTAAATGTATGATTGAAATTTCCTGATGGTTTATCTGTATAAAACATTCCAAATCTTACAGGGTTTGATTTCTGAACAAATTTATTGATAACGGTTTGGTTTTAGAACAAATTCATTTATGATGACGAGTAATGAAAATTTTGCCGAACTGTTAGGCACAAGAACTACACAATTTTCCGCGATTCCCATTATTTTTTGTTTGACGCTTCCTAAACGTTGTTCGCCTTCAAATATTGCCAGCCTGACGTTTCAGGGTTTAATTATAGAACAAGATATCACACCATGTAATGCAAGACGTTAATTCTTCACAACAGAAAACATATTATTTGCCATAAAAAGCAAGTTTCCCTAAAACAAGATCACAACCTACCCCCACTCCCATAAAATATGCAATTTTGCGTATGATGAGAGTTTGATAGTTTCATTATTCGCTTCCTCAAAGAAATACACTGTTTGACAATGTATGCGGTTTTGCGTGGACGTTTTTATTTCTTTCAGCTATGATTTGTGTGTTTTACTTTGATCCCACCTGGTACCACGTTTAAGTTGTTGTATGCATTGAACAGTTGTTGTTGAATTTACTCACTTGTTAAGAAAACATTCTGTTACAATAAACTTGTTTAGAAACGATAAAATCGTCAAATTTTTTTTTAAATGAGCAATAAAACTTTATAGTCATGCATGTAGCAAGTACAACTATTGACTAAGCGATACGACCGGTCAAAACGCTTATGTATATAGCATACAACCCAATGCCACATAGAGATTTGTCTGAATGCACAATGCTCGCCTGGATAACATACGTCCAAATTTGTGCATATAAATGTTCTATGGTAACTATATGACCCTTGTGTTAACTTCAGCGTCATATAGAATAAAGACGGAATCAATACACAATTTCCATTCAAAATTTGATTTGAGTAGCTCTGTTTAGACACCTAGTGGAAAAGCATAAAGCAAACCCATATTGCTTTTAAAACGACATTGCCATGCATTACATATGATCGTTGCTTATAGAATAGGATCTCATACTGTGTTGTGTATATAAGTTGTACAGTACTTGTTACTCAAGAACGGGGATCCAAGATAGTAAATTTCGTCCGTTAATGAGCCCTTCATGGTTAAATTAACAGTTTAAAATTTCTGCGTATTATGCTTAAATATTCGAATGCCACTGCAATTTCCGAGTATTTGCCGTATAAAGACGTATTGTTTTTTTGCAAAGAAAATTTTCGCAAAACAAGATCACAAGTCTAGTCATGTAATTTGTTTCTGGCAAAAAAATGCTAATTTTCCTCATTCCTATTTGCACAGAAATACATACGTTTTCAGAATGGATAACTTGTGGCCGTCGGCAGTAACATCTTTCTGGGTTTAATATTGTTTTTTGTTTACTTTTTCTTTTCAGCTGACACAAAAAGTGTCTCACTTTGATTTAAATATAGTAAGCAGTTGTGCTGACATTTGTTGGCAATGTAACTCGTTTTCTAACGCACAAAAATATTTAAAGGCACATCAACTGGTGAAATGGACTACGTTTTCATACCCTAAAGATATGGTTTGGAGATTGCAACATCATAATGTCATTAGATTGCAAAAAAATGTTTAAAAAATGTGTGTGCATGGAACATGCATAGTCGTGGATGTAACAATCTCAACTAATGACAAAACTATTAAGTCAGGGCAATATAAATAAGTACTTTTGCAGACTGCACGAAATTCCTTGTTTGTTCCAGAGAGCAACGGTTGCCTGTACGACGATCGTTTGGTCAACGCTTTCGTATTTCGGCATACAATGCAATACGACGAAGTGCTATGGCTGATTGCATGAAGCTCGCTTGGAAAAACGCGTTTAAATTAGTGTATGCAAAAGTGCTATATGCGGTTAAGTGTGGGTTGTTTTTGTTTTAAAGAAACTTGCTTTTTATTCCATCATATGTTTTTCATTTGTGGAAATTAACGTTTTACTTTACGTGGTATGAGTTGATGTGCCTTTTTATTTACTAAACTCTGAAACGTCAGGTTTGAATTATTTGAAGCGGAACAAGGATTGGGAAGCGTCAATCAAAAATTAATAGGAATCGCAGAAAATTTCAAGGTGTTTTTTGCTGCAATTCCAACTTGGCTCGTGAAAACCGTTTAATTATATCTCAGTTCGTTCGTGGTTTAGAATTTATTAGGTATATTGAAACCGACATTTACTATTGTCATGTCCACGAAAAACGGTATAGTGGTCGCTTGTTAGTTCCGTTTTGCTAACCTCAACAAACCAAAACTTTCCGAGCTGTTTTTGAAGATTTGGCAGGTTCTTGCAGCAAACCGATTCTCAGTTCGTTCGTATTTTAGAGATAATAAGGTATGGCAACAGCGACGTGCTTCTATCGAGTTGATGGTCGTGTCTGCGGACATAAATATGATGTTATTTCTGTTTTGCTAACCTGAACAAACTGAAACTTTGCGAGCAGTATCTGACTGCTATTTCTAGTTGACTCATGAAAACCGTTTACTTTTATCTTGGGTTTTTCGTGTTTTAAAGCCAATAAGGTATACCTAATGCGACTTCCTTCTATCACGTTTAGGATTGTGCCCATGAAAATCAGTATGACGGTTTTTCATTTTCGTTTTGCTGACCTGAACAAACTGAAGCTTTGCGAGCGATTTCTGACTGCAAATCAAAGTTCGCTCGCGAAAGCCGTTTAAATATGTTTGTGCTCGTTCGTGTTTTGGAGCCAATGGGATATAGTAACAGCGTGTTCGACCGCAGAGTTGGTGTATGATGCTACACTTCAGTTACCCGGGGAGTTTTGCACGTCCTCAACCGAACTACATAATCCAACGCCGTTTTTTGTGAAATGAACTAGAAGCAATGCGGGATTTGCGACCGACTTCGACAACCTGACATCGACGTTCGCATGACAGGGTTCTTAGTATATTACGCGACTGCAGTTTTGCTATTGTTTGCAATGACGCACACCGAACACTTAGCAATGCCCCTATGACTGTCCATTTTAAGCTTTAAGTACTTTTGACCTGAAAATAACGGGCTACAAGATACGGTGCCATTGACCGTTTAAAACCAGCCCATTTTGAACAAACTTTTTTGTGGCAAGAACCTGCCAATCGTGTTGTCTTCGCAAGCGTGCAGGCTAAAACCTTAAGGTAGACTATTTACCAAGACCCTGGCATGCACAAATAAGAACACACACAAAAAAATCAACAACGTAATGCTCCTAGCAATGTTTGTCGAACATATCCAAATGTCTGAAATACTTCAAATCAAATGATTTATTTTTGTCCTTGTTCATGTTACTAAAATTTTCTCAATGCATTTTGCGGAATAGATTGCATATGTAGCAAAATTAAAATAGGTGTACACAAATTAAAATAGGGTGCATGCAGGTTGCAATAAAAATAGTAGCGTTCAAATGGGTCCAAACTCGCGGCACGTTAGGCCGCAAAATGCGTGACATACCTGAAACCCGGCCCGAACCCGAATCAATATTACGAAGCCTGTTTAGGCCCGAAAGTTTGATTAACAGGTTAATATATTAAAGCCTCAGAAAAGACCAGTATAACAAACACAATAAAGATTGGCGTTTTAGGGCTGTTTGATATTAGGTCATGTCCGGCAACTATTTAGCTAGATAGGCTAATTTTTTTTAAATACTGACACATAGTGTAAAGTCAGGCCCGAATCGGTTTTCCGAAAAAAAACTAAGTCCGAACCCGACCCAAACCCGGCCCGAAAAGCCCGGCCCGACTTACAACTCTGCCGAATCAACGTAAGCAATGTGTACTATACAAAGCACGTCACACAAATTCCAAGCACAAAGATGACGGTCGTTTATTCCACTGCGCTATGCTGTACATGCAACATGCCGATTTAAGATGCTGTGAATACCAGTTTAGCTCTGTATAATGTTTTTTCTCGTCATAAGTGACTTATCATCGGTGAAAAGAATTTGTCAGCATGGACAGTAACAAATGTGAGCAAGCAGCAGACTGTAATAATAATTGTGGTATTTTTCATGTTTGTTTTTCTATTTATTAACTGTTATAGGAGTCGTCAAATTATAAATGTATTTGGAAAATCAATTCCGTCCCTTCTCACATAGCGTGATATGCGATTTTAAAATAATGCCATTCGACATATTGCAGAGATTATTTTTGAGGAACAAACACTGTGTTCCCAAATTATCAATTGAAATATAGAAATTACTTCTGAGTCATGAAAACTAAATATAAGTTAAAGTATGAAACAAATATTTGATCGAGCATCAAGGCATTTGTGATATTTCAAATACTTTATGATTAACGGAAGACCTAATGTTAACTTTTATGCTTTTAATCAACAGAAGTGTCTGTCACAGGTTTTATGTATGTGATCAATCAGTTTGTGATGGTTAGGACATTTCAAATTTCGGTGCTCAACTGTGTGTGATGGCGATGTCCGAACTGACTGCAATGTGTTTTAACGTGCACATACCTTCAAATATACCAAGACAAGCCTAAATGACCTAAGGATTTTCTTGTTGTCACTATTTTTACAATTGCAACAATACTGAGGGCTTGGTGTTTTTACATAACGGTCTAAAGCAGGGATCGGCAACCCCTGACACCCCTGACAATGCGAGGTTATTTTTCTTGGCACGCAAACCAATTTTCGTGTTTATATTGAAGAACTAATTTAACCTGTTACACTGCTTGTTTAATGTTTTCATAATTACATTGTCGTAAAATCCAGCCTACGGGTACAAAACTCTCCTCTTTATTCCTACTATCAAGGTCATCTGGCACAATCAACTGTTACCCAC
This sequence comes from Phallusia mammillata, assembly GCA_003260075.1. Taxonomy (NCBI): domain Eukaryota; kingdom Metazoa; phylum Chordata; class Ascidiacea; order Phlebobranchia; family Ascidiidae; genus Phallusia; species Phallusia mammillata. Next base: position 2,339 of record QLIY01002536.1, on the reverse strand, counting down.
AAAAATTGGCAGGCGAAGCCATTAACACATTGAAATAACAAGTAAATTGGCACGGAGGGCTTAAATGGTGGCCGACCCCTGGTCTAAAGTATCTATACATCGAAATCAATGCTACAGTATGTTTAGCAAAACACTTTGGATTCACATTGTTTATGTATAAAACGAGCTTGTGCCCTTGTGGCAAATAAATTTAGCCAGTAATTTAAACCAAGTCTAATTCCTGCGCAAGGTCCTTGTAGGAAAAAGAGATTTCATTGCATTTATACTAATAACAAAACGAATTATTCACACATTAACTCAAAAACGTATTTACACTTTATTAAAGGCCACGGTTAAAACAATTTACCACAGGTTGATTTTGCACAGAAATGCAAGAGAACAATCAACACGAAACACGTGGAAAAATCATTTTAAAGAATTAAGACATTTTCCAGCAACTGAAACAGTAAACACACGAAGATAAATATGTACATGGATCACAAGATATTGGCATTTCGGTATACAAGTCCGATTTGTCAATCCTACAACATCGTCATGTATCATTTAAAGTGGGGTTTCGTCCACAACTATCACGTTCACTCGTCGGTCGGCTTCTGGCTGTTGACGTGGACGAAACTCACGCAAACGCTCACGAATATAATCATAGAGCATTTTTGGTGCGTTGGAGTAGATGAGAGGATTGAGGGAGCTGTTGATGGGAAGCAGGATTATTGCCGAAACTGCGTAGATCACTGGAGGTACAGTTGTTCCACCGAAGTTCAAGAAAGCCATTATCGAAATTGGAATCCAGCAGAAGAAATCAGTGAAGATCAGTCGGATGATTTTCTTCTGCATTTCTGTGAAGAACAAAACAGTTTTACTGTTTTCCTTACACCAGGAGTCGCCAACCCGCGGCTCCGGAGCCGCGTGCTCTTTGATCTCTCTGATGCGGCTCAGTTTTTGAAATTACCAAATGTTTTGATTGCACATTCTGTGAAGATTATGCCGAACACAAAAGTCGAAAAAAAAAAATTTTAGTGCAATGAAATGAGCGAACCCCTTCTAGTAGCTACAATTAACCGCGTCTACATCATGAAACGTAAATTTTGAAAGAGGCAAACTAGCGGCGCGCCGGTTAATACAAAATGTGAGATTTTTGTTTCGGTTTGCAGTGTATGCGCGCGCAACAATACCTGCAACCGGTTTGTTAATCTGGCATACAATATGCGTTAAAAAAATCAGCGTCTAAAGAAAACAAAACATTCAATGCTACCAGGGGAGTGTCACGTGCTTTTACTGCTGACGAAACCGGTGAAGTGCATGTGCCTAATAAGCAAGAAACTAACAAACAACAAAAAGTCGAAAGGTTTGCGACAAAAAGTGGCATGTCATTTCAGATTGCAAAACGACTTTGTGGCTCCCAGCGTTTTTTTTTACTACATTATATGGATCCGAATGGCTCTTAGAGTGGTAAAGTTTGACAAACTCATCTAATTGGGTTTACCTTGGTTTTGTTTTTCCGCTCTTGGGTTTCTCGCCCTCTCATTTACTTTCCTGCCACTTGCCGTTGACTTTTTGTAAATCCAAATGTACGTCACTGCAACAAACAGAAAAGCCAAGAAGTTGAGTATGATGATACCAAGTGAATATGCCCAAGCCTTATCTGTTGGTTTCACATAAAGTTTGCTGATACAAACGCTGTTGGTGCTGTAGTATCTATGAAAACATATTAATGTATTAAAGCACTTACTTTACAACCCATCAGTATTTTGCAACCACATACCCGAAATACCCTGCAATGTCAAACATTTCAGTGTAGTTATAATCTTCGAGAACATCCACAAAATCTGTCCAGGAATAAGCATTTTCTAGCTTTCCAATTGCAGTTTCATACTGCTGGGAATCGTTAAGTGTGAAATTATGTTGAAAATCTACAAACTGCTCCATGAAATTCTCCATGCCTACACAAAATAGAAAGATGTTTCCAACCGATTAAATAAATAAATGGTAACTGTGTTTTGAATGGGTATAAAAAAACGCAAAAAAATCTTACTTGAAAAGTCCACTGCAGCACTTTGGAAAAACGGGTTTTCCTTCATCCACGCTTTGGTTTCAAACAAATGTTGGAATTGGGATNGTTGGAATTGGGATGTGAGAGGAATAAATGCCAGAGTGAAAGAAATTGACCACGACAATAGAATGGTAAGGATGACAACTTTGAACTTCGGGTGTAGAGATGCGTTGAAAGGCTGCAAAATTTATTCATTGTTTGAAATACATAGATGTGCATGAACAGAACTGAATAACTCACATATTTTACAGCATAGAGTCGAAATGATGTCAATAGAACCATTGTAAAA
>QLIY01002535.1:0-18298 GCA_003260075.1 Phallusia mammillata | reverse complement strand
GAAAGCGAATTTCTTTTCTCAGCTGCGTTTGTGTCCAGGGAACGTCCTTATTATCTTCCTTCATTAGTTTTCTAACTTTGGTGAGTATCTAAACAATTAAATCTAAATGTTCAATCACCAGAATAAAATTTAGCCTAAATTATGTTGCATCATTGAACACTTATCAAAAGACGTCTTTACCCATCCCTTTATTTCCCACATGTAGTTTTCTTTCAGTTCTACTCCCCCCCCCCCACTGCTCGTTGGCTTGGGATTTCGTAGTGGACCATGTGCTACAATGCTTTAGTTAATGGTGTATTATTTACTTACTCTGGAGAGTATACGTAAAGTAATAATCGTCAGCTATCACAGATCAGCTGTTAGTTTGTATTTTACGAACTTTTAGTTGATTACTGCATAGTATTTGGTTAAGATCGGGTTGTAAATGAGGCAACCTAGCGTTCGCATTAGAAATTCGAAGGCAATGCCCCCCCCCCCCCCCCCCCCCCTTGTTTTGAAGATAAACAAAGTTTTTTTGCTGCTAGCAACAAAGCTGAAATTGCTTGCCAGTTTGAACACAAATGTTTTCGTTGCATACCAAAACACTGACATTGTTTTCTCGTGAATGTTAAACAAAGTGGCAAAGTTTCTGCTTGTATTGTTTTTTAAACAAGAAAAGTGTAGAAAGTGTTACTTAACAGACTTTGTACTTTTGATTTCAGAATTGGCGATAAGATAGGGACACTTGTTAAGCATATTCAGTGGAGTCTCACGTTTGGTACCTCAACAAAAACAGGTGGATAGACTAATATTTTGTAAAACGCTTCAGTAAATGTTGACGTCTGTTTTGCCAGCGAAAAGATTCTTTACATACAAAATTTTGAGATAGACCATTGTCGTCATTTGCATATGGTAAGGCTAATACAAAACTAAATTGATGTGCTTTTTGACGGAAAATATATGCAACTGTCTTTGAAAACTTATATTAATTTATTTGGAGTCGACATTGTGGTAAAAAACGAACAGATTGATTGAAGAAAAACAATTTATATGCACATGTTAAATGTATTAAAACGTTTTCATCATTCTTCAGTTATTGGTCCAGACTTTGGAAAGCGAATTTCTTTTCTCAGCTGCGTTTGTGTCCAGGGAACGTCCTTATTATCTTCCTTCATTAGTTTTCTAACTTTGGTGAGTATCTAAACAATAAAATCTAAATGTTTAATCACCAGAATTTAATTTAGCCTAAATTATGTTGCATTATTGGACACTTATCAAAAGGCGTCTTTTCCCATCCCTTTATTTACCACATGTAGTTTTCGTTCAGTTCTACTCAAAATAGTTTATATCTACACATTCCCTTCGAAATACCTGATTGTTTTCCTTAATAGTTTTGCCCTTCTCGAAAATCACTGTATAATTTTCGAACTAGACTGGAAAGAAAAAGTTTGGCTTAGTGGGCAGAGCGATACCTATCGATAAGCGTTCAATATCAAATTCAACACTAGGTTATGTTTTGATGGCACAAGCCTTGCCTAAAACCTTGAAATGAGCACGCCTGTTCTACAATATTAATGCTTTACGGGATCTGTCTCTTTTATAGTAGGTAAGTTGATGTCTTCCACGATCACTGACCCCCCCCCCGTTTTTAGAGACTGACGATGCCTGCATAGGAATAAATCCGCTTAAACGGGTGTGTGGGGACCTATTCGTTTTTGCTTGCAAAAAAATCATATGTGTAGTTTAAATGATGTGTATAGTAAATATCTAACAATGATTGTGCCCTATTTTTACTGTTACCAAATCGCATATGCATATGTGTGGGGACCCATTAGATTATGCTTGCAGAAACAATTATGTTATAAAGTGCCAGGAAAAAGATAGGGACCCAATGAAATGTAGGTGCCAAATATATATCCATTATAAATATAGTAAATTGTATATGTGATACATCGTTAAATATGATGTAGTATATATAAACTGGCAATATATAGGAAAACAACTATTCTAGTTTTTAACAACTTCTTGTGTGCTGATTTTAAATGAGAAGCATTTGCATCTTTATTATTACTTACTGTTGTACATTACTGTACAGTACAATTACCTTAAACAAGTCGTAATATTCTTGATGCCCATCAGATGCAACACATTGAAGCAACGCGTCATAAAATGCAGATATGCCCTCTCTGGTTGGATTGTTTCCCAATCCTGAAACAATACAAGACTCTTTCAGTGATTAAAACTTTCAGTGACCTGTTAATGTTTACTTGCAACGAAATGCCAAATTATATCTTTCGTTTTTAGCAACGAAAATGGAACAGTCTTTTCTCTGTCACTTATTGACGTTTACCTGCTGACGAAAACGTGATTAAAACATCTGCATCCGGATGGTGGTAAGTTTCATTAGATTCCAGGTTATCTTTAATAGGATCGGTTGTCCATTGCACATTTGATTTCTAGTGAAGCAAAAACACTCTTTGGCGTTATATTTTCTATGATATATGTTAAAATATAATTACATGTTTAGCAAAACTAAAAGGATGATTTAGGGGATATCGCCAGTTTAAATTAACGTACACCAAGCCTATTAGAGGCGTTATAACGAATCAAGCAGTCACCCAAGCATACCTAAGCTTAAATGGCAAGGCATTGTCTCAACTAAACAAATCCAGCGTTGGGATCGGAAACCACGCTAGGCCTGGTCAGTTACCAACGCTACTTCGATTGTAAGCCCTCCTGATTGTCACAAGTACCATTGCTAGTCGTATGTGCAGCACATTTTAGCGATCTTTAATGCAGCGGTCGGCAACTGTCGGTCCGGGAGGAGTTCGTTACCCGGCTGTGTTCGTAACTTATTTATGTGTTTTCATTGATAAATATTTATAGTTCATTTTTTTGGAGGCCGGTCCTCGATAAAACTTTCCCCCCCCCCCCCCCCCCCCCCCCCCCCCCTTAAAAAAACGGTCCGCAGTGCAAAAAAGGTTGCCGCCGGTCCGACCATTCCCCTATAACTACGAATGATGATTCATTATTTAACGTGGCTGTAGGTGTATTTTACGAATTACCAGTTGTTTCGTTCCTACACTCCCCCCCCCCGTTCCTACACTTTCTTCTTATTACACGTTTGCGTTTACATGTTTTCTTACCTGAACAAAAAACAACTTTGGTTTCCCGCACCATTGTGCGCTTCCTCGCACCAATGAAGTCACTTCGCTAAGGTTGTAAGTTTCCTTTTCGTGTTCAAGAACAAACTTGTCGTGTTTATTGTCGTCCGATATAATGGCACACACAAAACAGGATTTGTCTTCACAATTATCCTGCACATCTAAAAACGTAATAAGTTAAGGTTTGCATTCAGAAAAAAGTTTTGCATTCGTTTTAAAGGCACGTGTTTTATAAATAAGCGGTTCTCAAACTGTAGTACGCGTACCACTAGCGGCACTCCGGTGCTTTTTGACTGGTACGCGAGTACCTTTATGCCATACCCAATAAGTCAAATCAATAATTACAACAACTCAACAGACCCAAATGATCAGCCCTGGTTTACAGCGAAACTAGCGTCTTTGTTTTGGAATTGCCAACCTTGCTGGTGTCATTAAAAACAGGTCAACTTTTGGTCTACCCATTTAAACAGGGTTTAAGATGGTACGCAGCGATAGAAAAGTCGTCAGGTGGCACGCGATCAGTATAAGACAACTGCTGTAAATCTAGCTAATTTGGTGTTCGAAAGACATGATTTGATTAAAACGGTGCAAACAAAATGTACTTACATGCGGTAAGCTTGTCCAGTAAAGCATTCTTTTGACTTTCAATGAAATTAATGTTTTCGTCTTCTTGCAATTCTTGACAGACAATTTTCACATCACTTTCATGAAATCCCCAAAACTTTGCGACTTCACGAAGTGCCCCTATGTCATTGCGGAACTTTGTCTGAAAAAGTTGCAACAAACATATTCCAGGCCCTACTATAGAGTCTAATAAAGGAATAATTGCCTGAAAAATAACTGAAATGATTAAACATAACTGCTGAACATGAGTCAAAATCTATAACAAGCTTACATAGAAAATCGAAGGTAACTTTCTTATTCTGCCTGAAACAACAACTAGATTAAGTTTAATATACTTAAAAGCGTTGGTTGGTTCTAGTTTTGTCGTGTAAACACCGTGAAGACTCCCATTTAACCCCAGGAGGATTATAGTGTAAAATACTTCTCAAGAATAAAGGTTTCTTACCTCGTCGCCTACAATAAGAAAAATACCCCGATTGCGATGAGGGGCTTCGTAGACTTTTAACCTATAAAAAAGAAACACCTTTATAATGCAAAGTACGATAACTTTTTAACTATATTCATTAAGTTTGGTTAAAGATTTGATATAAATTGTTAACTGATCGTAAGCCTTGTTAAACTGCTGATTATAGTTCTACCAACACTCACGACATGTGCTCTTCGCGGGTTTTTGTTTGCAAAATTAACTCCTTTGTCAATCTTGTTGTTGTGGTAGCCATTAATTTTGCTTGCTCTGGAGCATCGGTGCGATTTTCCAAGTTGTGTTTCATCACTGTCAAAGCCTTATAAGGATACGTCTTTGTTTAAATGTTACAGCTTGATCAAATGTTTTGTTGTTCGTTCATGCATTTATAAGGGTTCGGTCTCTTACATATATAATCTAATAGTAAACTGGTGATTTTTAAAGGCTGTGACCAATCTAGTTGCGTTACGTCATGGGATGTTTTGTCTGTTTTATTTCAAATACAATACAATATTTACAACTGAACCTGCATAATTTCCAAGTTGTGCGAGTGGTTTAGACTGTTGCATATTTCCTCAATAAATGGTGATCCGTTTTGTTTCCTACGATGACTTAAATGACCTGCAATAGCAAAACAAACGTTTTTGTTTGTTGAAGGTGAGACTATAATTTTTTTTCAAAGAATAAGCGTTAAAACGTACCGTAAACCGTTGAAAAAGTGATTAAAACGTTTTCTTCGCAAGGGTCTTCAATATGGAGTTTGTCTTCGTTCGTAACAGAGGCATCAGGGCCCCTACATGCCTAGTAGTTACGGTAATAAGTTACGGTAAAAACTTAATTTTTCGGTCATTGACATTACAACTTTCCATGGCGTTCTTATGTGAAAGCAAAAGTGTTTTTTTTTTCTTCGAAAAGGCGGATTTGGGGATGCTACGTCTTATTAAAAAAGTTTTAAATACAGTAATACCTGTGGCAAAAACGTTTGTATGGCTTCTGGTAGTTTTATGCATAGTCAAACTAATAAGTTATATTTACGTTGGACCGCAAAACTTACCTGCACCAAAAAATGTCCAACAATGTTTTTTTGTTTGTTTGCTTTGCTAAAACATCTAGTTAGACTCCCCAATTTAAATAACTTTCCACTGACATTGCTGAATATGTTTTCCTTTTCTCCATGGCTCATAATGGCGCAAATAAAATAATAATCGTTGCTATTAAGTTTTTTGCAAGCTGTAAACAAAACACAGGTTACTTGTTTATAGCTTTTAGTATAATCTCACAAATTATTGCAATGTATGTTTAAGGAACCGTACCCGGCAATTAATCGTTTCTGAAGCTTTAAATTGAACATTGAGTTGAGTTTATTTCGCTTGGTGAAAGACGACATAGCGACACAATTGCACTAAAACAATCACCAAGCCGGAAATAGGTGCGCAACGTTAAAACGTTATGGAGAGCATAAAAGTGTCGGGCACAATTGGTGGATGAGAGCCAAAACGCGCTGCAGCTACACCGTCATTACATTAACCGTTGGAAAACCGATTTGAAAAGATTTGCAACGTTATTCCAATAACTTTACCTTTGTTAAATTTAAGTTTAATGTTTTCAACAGTTTCATCTTCAATCAAGATGCAATCCATTTTTAGATTTTTAGCTAAATCTTGTAATCTTTCCACATCTGCTTGGCTTCCGTGTCGTTGATCCGCTTTCTTGTCATATTTCTACAAAAAAAACTGTGATAACTTGTGTTAACTATCAGCAACATGAAAAACTACAGTAACTACAGTATAGTTGTACATAATGCGGACAAATTACTTTCTTAACCTTTTCTGGTTAATCATGTCACTTTGTTTACTAGTTTAGGAAAAACGTGAGTTTAAAAAAATGTTTGTGTCAAAGTTTGTTGTGAAATAAATAAAATACCACTAGGACCAGTTTGTGACTCGCTATTTTAGATTACAACAGAATTCAGTGAGACCTCATTGTTGATGATGACCATCATTCCAAATCTTCCCATCAACCAAGGATCCCGTTCACCACTGGCGAAAACAAGTAAAAAAAAATAAGCAAAAATAGACATTTTAACATTTTTTTTAAGTGTGTTTAAAATTCCGATAAAAAATATTACTTTTGCACCTTTCAAGTTGAAATGTGTTTAAAATCGAATTAACCGCACAGCAGGGTGGATGTTTGCCTCCTTTGTCCTCCCATATTGTTTTTGTGAAGTTCTGTCGAGCTATTCGCTGATACTCTCTGAAAAGAGTAGTTTCAACAGTTCAAACCTTAGTTTCAATTGTAGATTCAAAACTCATTTACAAGATTATGTAAAATATGTTTTATCATCAGGTTTAAATTGCCCCAAAACATGACAAAATAATTTACAAAACACCACCGTTCTAGGGGAATTCCCCTATCCACCAACCCAAAAAGCAAGAGGGTTGAATAGATTTCCAACTATTGCTTCTTTAAACACTTTCTTTAATTACCTGTTTATCAAAAATAACGCCCGAGCTCATTGGCTTACCTTTTCTTTCTTTCCGTCAGCACCTGTTTTTTAAACTTGCTGGAAAGGTGTAATACAGTTGTATCTAGACAACATTTTGCAAAGTCACCGTGGTTAGTGATGCAAGTCATAGGATTTGACTTCATTTTTAATCTGATTACTTCGTCCTGTTTGCAGCAAATGTTGGGGTAGTTGGGAAATTCCACGCAGTTATTGCCACATAAACACCTGCATAAAATTTGTCTCGTTATTTTTAATTAAAGTTCAAAAATCAAAATTCTTGTGGTAAAATTTAGCTGTAGTGTTCCGTATTTTTACTTCGTCTAAAGATTACACTTAACCATAATATTTTGCAACCAAATATTATGTCATGCTAAAAACAAGATTACAAGTGCAAGAACTTAAGTTGGTTCTTAATATATCTCATGCAATTGATTTTAGGTTCTATGTATAAAAACAAAATGACATAATACCAAGTNGATTACAAGTGCAAGAACTTAAGTTGGTTCTAAATATATCTCATGCAATTAATTTTAGGTGCTATGTATAAAAACAAAGTGACATAATACCAAGTTATAGAAGCATCTTCTTCTAAATCCTCTGTAGCTTTTGGTCTCAAACTGGTCTTGGGTTCTACACTCATTACTGAATGTATGTAACTAAAAGCCCGTATGTTACTTCAGTAAATATGGCGCTAACAAAATGTAAACACCACTATTGTACCTACAGCAAAACAAAATGTAAACACACGGCGCTAACAAAATGTAAACACCACTATTGTACCTACAGCAGAACCCGGCAGTCAGAGACCTGTTTGGTCGCTAACATAAAGCGACAAGCTGGAATGGTGTTCAATAGAGTCGAACGAAACACGGGTGTTTAACCACACAGCAAACTCTAGTTACGCAGTGCGAACACACATTTGTCAAACCTTCGAACGCTTTGTTGGATTATATTTAGGCACCAGGCAGTCACGTACCTGGCCCACGCACTTTACCCTACTTGGACGTCACAGTTGACGTCAGCGGATATCGTTACTTGTTCCTCATCAAGTTACAGTGAGGGTTATACACTAATTACATAAAGGCCTAAATGTATCAAAGAATATTTTTTCGGGATGGTCACACAAATCCAAAGGCCACTTTAAAACCATTGGGAAAATATTAAGTTAATGTTTTATTGTCACTGCAACTATATTGTCACAACCAACCAATCAACAAACTATTACACTGTTACATAAATCCCATTGAGAAAATCAAATAACCTCGTAACTAAGAAGCATTTGGGACTGCCAATGCTCAAAGCAAACTAGCACCCTAATCTAATATTAGGAGAAAATTCCTGAACCTGAGCGTGACGGAATACAACAGTCAGTGACAGGCTTTGTTACATACAAGTCGAGCGTTAATTCAATCGTGCCTCAGGTTTTAGGATTTAAAGGTTGAAATAACATTTCCGAACTTGATATCACCTTCCTGTCAAGTCTTTTATTCTGGGTGTGTCTGCTTCTGCAGTTATAAAATCATCCTGTTGTCCTGTTTGCTAAGTAGTGTCAAANCCCGAACTTAAAATGATCTTCCTGTCAAGTCTGTTATTCTGGGTGTGTCTGTTTCTATAGTTATAAAATCATTGGTTGAAACGCAACAAGTTAGAAACCTAGAACAAACCGCTGCGGCTATACCCTGGCAGGAATAGTAGGGCTTATTTGCTAAGGTGTGAAACTCGGGTTTCGCCCAGCAATAAACCAAAGTGTTTGCTAACGACGACCTGTCTGTGTGATTCGGGAAAATTCTTAATTTCTATCTCCACTGAATAACTTCAAGCTATAGCCAATACACTTTCTATCTAAACAACTTTCTTTGCGCAATCTGAGCTAACTGAATGACTGGATTTCGCGGATGGTTGGCTTTCGAACAGGCCAGAACTATGGCGCATCACGTCACGACTTTATATGGTCACGTTACTACGTGGAACTCCAAATGTGAAACAATGGCAGAACTGAAATCTGATTCCCATAAAACACGTTCAACCCGAACACTCTTCATTGTAAGCTTTTTAATTGACAGTGCATTTTGATCCGACACGGCGAAGCGAGCAGGTTTTAATTACGTTTGGCAAAATTTAACCTCACTTTAAACGTGTTGCGGGTTTGATAAGTTTGCTTTACTTAACAGTCGGCTCTTGGTACTGTTGAGCTTTTTGCATGACTTATCTGTGTCTTATATGTCACCTATAAACCTTCGTAATTGTCAAGGTGTTCATTGATTGGATGCTAAGTTGTCATTTCATATTATTTCATTCCTTCTGTGCCGCTTTTCTGAAATCGGATAACAATATAAGGATAAACATTGAATGCAGTTTAACTTGTCTATTGGACGAGTGTTTAAATTTAAAACCTGTGGTTTCAAAAGTGAAAGTGAAAGTCAAAGTGAAAAACAACTGATTCAAACTGGAATGTTACTTCATCTAGTGACACAATTTGTGTATTTTTTAGGCCACTGTCAGTTTTCCTTCAACATCAAAATTTACATAAACACCGACAAACCAAAAATCGCGTTTAAGACAAAAAATTTAGTGTTCGATTGTAGTTTAAACAAAATTTTGCTCGTAATGTATCTCTTTGACAAACGACATATTACAATCAAGTAAACTGTTTAATTCATATCTGCCACTTGTCAAGCATTAAAGCTTAAGGTGTGTCTCTAACAATACACCATCAGCCAAACAAACATGTTATTGGTTNCAGTTTAACTTGTCTATTGGACGAGTGTTTAAATTTAAAACCTGTGGTTTGCATATAATTACGTTTGGCTAAATTAAGACTCACACTCCCACAAAAACTTTTATTCAAAATTAGAACGTATTTGCGTAGTTTGGAAGTAACTCTTTTCACACGGAAGTTTTACAACAAGTTATTACTGCAAAGCTATGTACAGCACAATCTTATTTTATTTTGATTTAAAAATAATAATGGCGAACAAGACGGTATAACCGGACATTACCGGTGCTTCGATCCTAGTGCTATGAAGACATTGTTACGTAATGTTTTTGCGACTTCACCACAAGAATATTCTCGGTTCAAGCAGTGTCGCTGACATAGGACGACTCTTTTACACCACCCCTTGTCGGATATTCCGTTTATTTATTAGGGCTAACGAAAAACTTGGCCGTGTTTTCAGATATTGACGAGTGTAAGTTAGGTCGACAATTAAAATCAAGAAGTCAACCTGCCAACATAGGCACTATAGAATAAACACAGGTCTTTTTTCTTTCCTAATATTTTTCTTTTGTGCATCAACACTAACAAACAAACTTGGTCGCTTTTTTTAGACATTGACCAGTGTAAGTTGGGAACAGCAGTTTGCTACTCGAACGCTGATTGCGAAAACACTGCAGGATCGTTACTGCCATGAAGGCATGTCGGGTGACGGAAAAAGTTGCATGGGTAAGAAAAACAACAAATGAAGTTCGACTAAGCGTTCGTTTGTTCTGTTTGATTTAAGTTTTGTGTCGGACGACTTTGTCCTTTAGCACCGGTATTAAAACGTATCTTCTTATGGAGTCGCTTGCTAAATGCAGGCTATAGTTTTTTTCATATGTTTCATTTACAATTTCAACATATTAAACGATGCATTTTTTAGATTTATAAAAGAAACCGAAATCGGGAATCTAGCTGTTTGTTGAATCCCAACCGTGACGGACATTCTGTTGACAATGATTGCTTTGTTGTAGAAACTATAAATGATGGAGATTTATGATTCTTTAGTAAAGATCCATGAATGGTTTGGAAGATTTAGTCTGACTTGTTCTCCTTTTTTAATTTGATTTTATATCGACTATCGGACTGCAATTTCTTTAATTTGATGGCTCTGTAAATCATTTTGTTTTTGTTTGCAATTGACCTTTTGAATATAAAGTACACTTGTTGTATATTCTCTCTTTGTTTTTCTGTCGTTTTTATTTACAGTAATTGCTTTTACCTTTTGCAAATAGACAGTTCCGACATTAAATATAACTCTTTCTCAGAAACTTCCCCTATAAACCGTCGCCTGATACAAAAATCCATATGCTGCAAATTATCTTTGCCACAAAAACAACAACTTAACTCCAAACCACCGGGAAGAAACTAGGGTTACAGTTTATGCTTGAAGAGTTCAAATTGATTTTGTATCTTCTCTTCTTCACACACACAAAGCAAGTGACACTTGTATGTTGTTATTGTATTGTATTGTTACATCAACACCATATACAAACGTGATTTTGGCAATAAATGTGTATTCTTACGTACTGGAGGTGACGATGAAAGATTTATTGCTTGAAGTCTTCGTACCATACGATTGGGTAAACTTTCTGCATAGAAGTGTAAAATTATTATAACGGACAGTAACGCTCCCCTACAACAAAACGTTTCCCGCCGTTGCAACCATTGCATCATACATGCATTGTTACGACATAGCTGCCAAAGTTGTATGTTTCCCACTTTCCTTTGTTACTACACGTGCAGTCCAGTTAGTGTTACAGTGGTATCTGAGTTAGTTGTGAGTGTATTAAGTTGTGTTATTTTGCACAATTTTATGTGCTGTAAGTAAGAATGCTTGGACTGTTTTGTAAGAATGTTTGAATAACATTCTTTATTCTATTTGGTTTAGGTGGTCGAAAATCGTTTTATATCACTCTTCGTTTCAATAAAGTGCATCTGAAACGGACCGCTCTTATTCTGCCACAGTCAACAGAGTGAAAGGTATAGCTTTAGCACAATGCTTAAATTCTACAAAAAATGTTTAATCGCTGGCCTGACCAAATGCAATTTACGGAAAAAACTGCATTTAAAAAAAGTAAACGCTTTCTATGCCTGTATGTTATTTTCCACAACATGCGAAGCCTGCTAGCATAACATTCGAGCGTTTAATATACTTAATACCTTTATAAGACGCCAGGCCAATTGAAGGTATCGTTCCGAGTTTAGCCGGTCTGCCAAGCATTACCATAATTGCTTAAATTTACATTCAGTTTAGCAAATCAAAACTATTGGACATTTCAACTGGCGCTTTGTAAACGTGGTTCAAGTATTTTCTTTCTCTGAAACCGAATTTCCTGGTTTCCAGCGATGTACGTCAATGGATCAGCAATTCCCTGCACACTGGCCTTTAGGCACATTTGCTTCAAACACAAGAACGCTGTTGTTTTCCGGCGAAAAACTTAAACTTTTGACGCCTTTAGGACCACCCGACAGGAAGCTATAAGGTATCAAGCCAACAGCAAAACTACCAGGTCTGTTTACATATTAAACCATTTTACAGCTTTTACTCTGAAAATGACAGAAATGAATTTGGCTTTGCATTGCAAACTCTCACGCTGCTATGGTTTGTTTTACTTTTTAAGCCGCAGAAGTTTGTCTTGGTTTTGCAAGGTAACAAGTTTATTGCCTGGAGTTTGTTTTCTTAAACTACCGCTGCAAGTCGACGTAACGTTTCGTTTTTGAGTTTAATTGCTACGCGTTAGGCTTTAGGCACAGAAACGCTGTGTTTTTCAGCGAGAAACTTTGACGCCTATAGATTCACTGGAGACGAATCTTTCATCGAACTAATTAGCATTTGAAGGTTTGTCTCATAACTTGCAAACCCTCATGCTTCTAAGTTTTGTTTTACTCTTTTAGCCGCAAAAGTTTGTCTTGTTTTACTAACAACTGCATTGCCTAATTACCTGAAGTTTGGTCACTGTTGCGAGTTAACGCAGAGTTTTGTTTGGATTTTAATAGTATACGTACTCGTTAGGCTTTCGGCAATACCTTTAGTTGGAACTTGATCAAATTGGCTTTCCGTAACCCAAAAGTAATTTGCCTGGTAAAACAATCAACCTAATTTCCTGAGGAACTTTTCTGATGTCGGTTTTGCTCAAATCTGCAATCAGCCGCAGGGTTTGCCTGGATGGGGACCACGCCCCCGACGTTCCCATTCGCGGGTTGTGATTGGTTGCATTTTAAGAAAAAAGAAAACACTCCGCTCTGCGCCTAAGTTTGTGTTTTATTGGGGTTTGGCAGCTGTAGTGGAAAGATGCAAGAAACAAGCAGACAGGATTATTTGCTTTTGTAGCTAACTGCAGTTCGGTGTTAACAGATATTAACTGGCCTTCAGACGGACTCGGATAGTGTTGTTTGGTTGAAATTCACAACAGTGCAAACGGATTATGCTTTCCAGGCTTCATCTACACCACAGTGCTACTATTTGGCGACTCATATGAAAACAAAGTCTCCGTTCAAGCAAATACTACTTGGTAAGTAAAGTTCACAATTACGCATTCGGTTCAAAGTTTAAGCCCGTCCCCGGGCCGAACCCAAATCGTATTTGAGAAGCCCGTTTAGGCACGAAAGTTTGATTGATAGGCCTACACATCAAAGCCTACAAAACGTTTTATTGTACAGCATATAAATAAAAACGGCGATTTATAATGCTGTTTGTTATTAAATGAAGTCCAGCAACTATACTTAATTGGGTAATTTTATCTAAAACAAAAAACGGACACAGAATTAAAAGTCAGGCCTGAATCAAGCCCGTTTGACAAAACCTAAGCCCGAACCCGACCCGACTTACAACTCAGATTCGCTTTGTGTTACTTTAGTTAAAAAAGTCTAAATGCACTAGACCGATATTTTTCTTTCCAGGCATCATCTGCGGCTCTTTCTTTTGACGATTGCATTCGACAAGAAAACAAATTTCACTTCAAGCAACTACTTCGTTAGTGGAAATTTAATTCTATATGGTACACCCCTTATATGATGATTATATAATTTCAACTCAAATGTCATGTTTACGAACAAGATTTAAGCAAATTTCAAGCATATGTACGACGCCATAGAGGTATAGAACCCATCGTAAATCAGAATATATTGACAGAAAAGAACCAAAAACCGCTTTTTGTGTTTAATTTTACGGCACCGAAAACCGCTGCAAGGCTATAGCAGTTCCGTCGATTTTTCAATTCCAGTTTCAATTAATCAATACGTAAAATACAGACGAATCCGGTTAACCGCATAACCGATTTGCCAAAGCTTTGTGTATGCAAATAACCGAATTAGCCAATTAAAAGGTCGATTTGTTAACAAATACTGTACTTACGTTTGAGGTTTGTAGTTCCCATGCGAGTATGTGGATTGTGCGATTGACTGGACTCAAAAGCATGATATTAGTTAAGACTCTTTTAAGCTCAACAGACTATTTCGGTTTCGTGCAAATTCCGTTTGAATACAAACTGCATCCCGAACTGCAACCTATCGCTTAGTAAAAAATAATCCGGTTGATCAAAAGAAACAACTTAGTTGATAGTAGTGGGGGGGGGGGAACCTAAAAAATAATCCGGTTGATCAAAAGAAACAACTTAGTTGATAGTAGTTCCAATTATCTAAAATCATTTTATTGATTTTAGCAAACGTTTTACCGGATTAAAATGTCGTCTTTATTTCGAATAACCACACAACACACATCCGAGCTATATGTTTGACGACATGTTTTACAATTTTATTACGCAGGTTGCTTACGAGGCAAAACCGTGGCGCAGAACAATCTTCAATTTGTTCCAGTGGTGGATAATTACTTTTTACCGGACGACCCGCAAAATCTCATGGAATCCACAACTTTGTCGCAATGGTCCTACTTGATGGGTGGGCTGACATTTCTAGTTTAAAATATGTAAAATGTGAAGTCAAATACCAAACCTTTTTACACGTGATTGTTCAAAATCTACCGAAATGAAACGTGATTCTGATATATATGTCTTGGGTTAATGCTGTTTTGGAGGCAATTTGAAGCATTGATTTACAGAAAATATCAGTAAAGAAATGCAACATATATATATACACATATATATTATACTTCTTTGTGATAGCTAAGTTTGAGTCAGAAGCATTAATAAAGAGTTGCAAGTGCTGAAGTTTGCATTCGAAACGCCACTCATATATTTCCTGTACATTAGGTGTGAACGCTGCGGACGGCACCACTGACTGGGAAACTGTGACTTCGGCTCAAAACGCTGATGATTTGCATCAGGGAGTAGAGAATAAGTTTGCTGCAACATACGGTTTAGGGACCAGTGATATTGATGTCACTTATACGATGTGGGGGGGGGGGGTACGTTTGCTGCGACATATGGTTAAGGGACCAGTGATATTGATGTCGCTCATACGATGTGGAGCGACCCACACTTTAACAACAACCAACAGGTAAACTGTGAAGTTCTTTTAAAACTTGGTTGCAGTCGTTGTATTTGTTGTTAGTCAATAAAGATTAAGGCATTTCGGTGAATATTTTTTTGATGTGTACCTTAAATTCTTTGACATGTAAGATAAATTACATGACATATGTGCCTTAAATGTTTGGACATGTACATTAAAACCACGAAACTGTGTAAGGAAGTGTGTATAGGTTTGAATGTAACTTTTACTCCACCTTCTACCGAACTAAAAACCTTGTCTATGAACCAAACGGGGGGGGGGGCATTAAAACCACGAAACTGAGTAAGGAAGTGTGTATAGGTTTGAATGTAACTTTTACTCCACCCTCTACCGAACTAAAAACCTCGTCTATGAACTGAAATTTGCAGATAGTTCCAATATTGCTTAATGCAGAATAACTTGTAAATAGCCTTGATAAATCGTTTCAATATCATTAACACAATTTTGTCTTCATGTTTTGTTTCATGGCGAATTTAGGACATAGACGTTTGTTTGTTACCTCGCGTGTCTGCTTTGGCATAATTAGGAGCCTATAAGTTTAAACAGTTTTAAAGTTTCAGTGATGCATGTAACCCTATAGTCTCTTTGTACATGCTGATGTATAATGCATGGTTTTAAGGGTGTTCAAGGTCCTCATTAGTTGATATGTCTGCAGCAAGTTCAGGAGGAAGTTTTGCAGATGTTCACAGACCAACACTACGTGGGGGGGGGGGGGTTTGCTTAATGCAGAATAATTTGTAAATAGCCTTGATAAATCGCTTTCAATTTCATTAACACAATTTTATCTTCATGTTTTGTTTCATCGAGAACTTAGGACATACCTATAGCCGTTTGTTTGTTACCTCGCGTGTCTGCTTTAGCAGAATAATTATGGGCCTAAGGCTTAAACAGTTTTAAAGTTTCAGTGATGCATGTAACCATATATTCTCTTTGTACATGTTGATGTATAATGCATGGTTTTAAGGGTGTTTAAAGTCCTCATTAGTTGATATCTCTGCAGGAAGTTCAGGAGGAAGTTTTGCAGATGTTCACAGACCAACACTACTTGGCGCCACTGAGTCGGTTTGCCGACATTGCGTCTAATTCGGGATCCAGTGTTCCGTTCTACCAATTCTCACGAGTAGCAAGATTTAGCGACGCACAGAAATCGTATCTCTCGTGCTGGGATGGTGAGTCAAGCGTGACGCAGCACGTGATTGTTAGCTCGTTCAATTTCCCAGTTGGAGATTTATTTTAATCCGTGTGTAGCAGGCCAGGCCAATCGAAGGCGTTTTACCAAATCAACCAAACATTAAGCATTCTTATATGAAAAGGCATAGGCTAGAAACATCTAGCCTGTGGATGGAATCGTAAATATATAAATTCCACTGACTGGTCTTGCTTTAATTGTATTTGTCGCAGAATTTAACTTGGCAATAAAGCGTTTTAACTTACGAATTTTATGTTGCATTAGCCCTTGTTTAATGTTTTTATGGGTTATTATAGCCGAATATGCGTACGTTAATTTAAGTTCTGCAATTCTGATCCATTTAGTTTAATCACCTAAACCAGTGGGTACCAACCTTTATAGAATTTACTCCTTTAAAAGTTAAAAAAATTCTTGGTTAATTCGGACATTTATCAATTTTTTGTCATATTTCCAGAGCTTAAGTGTCAATTGGGGGGGGGGTCATTTAGTTCAAACACCTAAACCAGTGGTTACCAACCTTTATAGAATTTACTCCTTGAAAAGCACAAAAAAAATCTTGGTTAAGTGGGACATTTATCAATTTTTTGTCATATTTCCAGAGCTTAAGTCTCAATTTACAAACCACATGTAAAAATTAAAGTAAATTCCTTGCTCAAATTTTAAAAATCCTTCCTGGTTGGGAACCACTGACTGAGAGTTGTAAGTCGGGTCGGGCTTTTTGGCCGCGGACGGGTTTGGGTTCGTGCCGGGTTCGGGCTCCAATTTCAGACCCGTTTATCTGCACTGAACTAAACCTTTGTGCTTTTAAGGGCCAATGGAGCGGAGGTTCCTTATGTGTGGGGAGATGTAGTGAGGTCATTCAGTTCTGAAGGTCAGTATCCTGATGACGCAAGTCTAACCTACAGCGTCATCGCTTACCGGACAAATTTCGCCTTAACTGGGTGAGTGCAGCGAAATGTACACGTATTTAGTATCCGTTGCTGATTGGTGCAAAGTTTTAATTCGGCCAAGGCTGGGGTTAATTCGTGGTTTTAGGCGGGTGGATGTGAATCTGCGTTCACATAAATGCTACAAACTGAAATACAACACTGTTTCAGAACATCCCGCCAGATACCGATCAGATATTTAACTTTCGTCCAATTTTACAATTTAGCACGCCTAAAAACAATGCAAACCGATAGATGTATCGATTCGAGTTTAAATATCACTTTTCCGGTTTCAATTTAAACCCAATGGAATTCAATCAATTCAAAACTAGAATATTCCGTCAGGAACCGATCAGAAATTGAATTTCCTCCAATTTTACAATTTCGCACGCCTAAAAAACAATGCAAATCGATAGCCTTTCCGTCGATTTATTAACCTGAATCAAAGGATCAATTTTTCAGATTTCAATTTAAATCTATTGGGGGGTCCAAAGGACACTTTAGACATCTGAAATCTTATCAATTCCGTCAAACATTTTGTGATCGCAGTTTAAACCCATTGGGGGGTCGGTAGGACACACTAGACGCCTGGAATCCATTCAAAACTAGAATAGTCCGCCAGAAACCGTTTAAAAAGTGAACTTTCCGCCAATTTTACAATTTCGCACGCCTAAAAACCGCTGCAAGCCATAGTCTTTCCGTCGATTTATCAATTCGAATTGTAATATGAAATTTCCGATGTAAATTTAAACCAAATGGGGTCGGTAGGACCTTACAAATGCCTGGAATGCATTCTAAACTTGAATATTTCGCCAGAAACCGTTTAGAAATCGAACTTTCCTCCAATTTTACAATTTCGCACGCCAAAAAAAAAACGTTGCAAGGCTATAGCCTTACCGTCGATCTATCAATTCGAGTTTAAATATCAATTTCTCGATTGCAGTTTAACCCCATTTTGGAGTCGATAGGACACTATAGACGCCTGGAATCCTTCAAAACTAGAATATTCCGTCAGAAACCGTTTAGAAATCAAACTTTTCTCCAATTTTGCAATTTCGCACGCCTAAAAAATGTTGCAGGAGTATAGACTTTCCGTCGATTTATCAATTCAAGTTTCAATATCAATTTTTCAATTGCAGTTTAACCCCATTTTGGAGTCGATAGGACACTATAGTCGCCTGGAATCCATTTAAAACTAGAATATTCCGTCAGAAACCGTTTAG